>PVJA010002334.1:0-67220 GCA_004027025.1 Myocastor coypus
TAATTCTCATTTTCTTCCATGATAGTGTCTTCTGTATTTGGTTTGGGTGGACACGGGTCCTGAGATTGCCTCCTACTCCTTGTTGTTATCATTTTGTATGGAAGCGACCTCTTCACTTTGGTGATGTTATGCTGTGTCTATGGGCGTTTGGTCTGGAGACTCCAAGGTGGTTCTTCTACCGAGGTTCCTGACTCTTGTGCTGGGGCTCTGGCTGCTAGCTTTTCTGAATCCTGGGGGATGTGGTCTGTAGGTGGAGGTGGAGCTTTGGGATTGAGTAGTCCTGGTAGGCTCGTGGACCGGAACGATTGCCAAACGGGTTATTTGATGGGTTCAGTGCTGGAGCTTGGGCCGCAGCGGGTGCGCAGGCTCAGCTCCCAGTGGTGGGGTTTGGGCTGGCTGTTTTGTTTTATACAATGGAAAATTTCACTTAAGTAGAAGATATTCATGTCTCAGAAGACATAGATAACTATGAAAAACAGTGTGCTAATTGAAACATGGTGCGGATTACATGCTGCCTGTTCTAGTTCCAAAATGTCTCAGAATATTTGGTCATGATGACACTTTCCAGAGTCCCAGGGTTCTGGTCAGCTGAGGCAAGAGGATCAGAAGCTTAAGCCCAGAAACCTTGAAAGTTTAGCAAAACCCTGGATCAAAATGAAAAATAAAAGTAAGTTAGGAATGTACATGAGATATCATGCTTCTGCTTTTTCCAATGACGCTCTTCTCCCTTCAACTCCTCTACTTCTCATTTACAAAAACTTTATTTTCCATTTCTCCTTTTTATTCTCCCATAATACTTTTTCCTTCCTTCTTTCTTTCCTTATTCCCCCTTTTATTTGAATATTTTTCTACTTCCAAAGAATCAAAATCTAAACAGATGCCAGTTCCCTACAATGAATGTGATCATTATGTATATTTAGACTGTAATAATAAAATTATTTTTTAAAAAAATTTAAAAACAAAAATGGGTTGTGAACATAGTTGTGAAGGCACTAGGTTCAATTCTTACTGCCACCCCCCACACACGCACACACACATACTGAGGAATAGATATACTAATCTGTTGTTAAACATATAAGAACGCAAATGTCCAATGAAGTGTGAATATTTATATATAGGTAGGTCAATGAATGTGTTTTATAGCTTGCTAGTGTTCTGTACCTTATGGTGACTATCACATGGCTCTACACATGATCAAACCCATGGAATTGTATTCTTGAGACTTAGGCATTTCGCCTGCAAAAAAATCTCCAGCCTTTTGTTGTTACCTGCTTTTTGTTATTGATCTTGATGCATGTACTCACCTGTGAGTGCCAAGCACAGGGAAGCACAGATATTTGTTTGCTGGATACTTGAATGAAGGAAAAAAATGAACACCAGCAAGGAGGAAGAATAAAAGAAATCAGGCAGGGGAAACATTGTTCAGACAGCCCATGCTGACCCCAGGCCACACTGCCCTTTTGCAGTGCATATCTTTCTAGGGCATGCACTCTACAAGCTGAGCAGGTGACACTCAATCCAAAATCGAGTCCCATCGATTGTTCCAGTCTTTTTAACTTTGCAGAAAATCTGTAAGAGTGGCAAATACACAAATACAGCATGCCTGATGGTAGTAATAACCAGGGCTTGCGATGAACAGACCTTATGAAAACTGACAACACCGGCCATCCTTTCAGTCAGTATGTGCATGAAGAAGGACTCTAAATCTTTGCATCTGTTCCCTAGGCCACCTCTCTCTAGTTCATCATGTCACTCACTGAGTGTAGGTTTGTTGAGCATCCACTTTATGCTGGGCACTCAACTAGAAGTGACAATAAATAGATAATGAAACCATTCATTTTGAAAACAAATTTGACACTCATTAAAAAACAAAAGGCAAAAAATAATAGTCAACTGTCTACAAAAGAGGAATAGAATCAAGTTGGTTTTGCTACTTCTTTGCTGGAAAATTTTTTCTGGGCTGTGGCTGGCCTGCTCCACCCAAGTCCTTCCCTATTCAGCTTGTGTCCTCGTGCCCATTGTTAGGGTTTGGGGGGTTGTGTTCTGCTCCTGGAAAGGTCTTTCTCCTTTCTGGTTGAACATGCTCATAACTTTATTGTAGCATGGCCAAGTTCCGCAAAAGCCTAGACCAGTACCTCACTTTTTAGAGCCCCATAGCTGTCATGAGCCACTGCATCCTTCCATACCCACCTCCTATGTGTCAGCCTCTGTTGCTCTGGGCGCAGAAGCTCCACATGCACAGAGCAACACCTCATTCATACGCAGAGCCCTGAGCAGTGAATGCAAGTGGAATATGCTGGGAAGCAGGGTGGGTGTGCCAGGCGCTCAGTAAATGCATGCACAGCACGCACAAACACCGTGGCTTCTCCTGCTGGGGGGCCTGAGTGGAGCTGGGATCCAGAGGGCTTTAATCCTCTCTCCCTCTGAACAAATGCGTCCTCTTCCAACAGAGCTGCTCTGATTATAGAACAAGCCGAGGCCACGGTGTGCAATTTCTCCATTCAGCAAATGTGCTGATGTGGAAAATGTATAAAATAGAGTTTAGAAACCCCCACTACTACACCCAAATTTCTCTGCGGCAGCAGTTTTCTAGGATGCCAGCATGAAGGACTGGAAAAACTGACTTGAAGGGCAAAGATGTTGGGAGCCCCAGGAAGCCAGGAAATTGATCAATTGTGTGTAGGTGGGACTGGGCTTCCCTGCCTGGAGCAGAAAGCTACCCCATTGTTGAGAAAGCCATCGTGTTGAGAAAAACATCCTGTCTGGTTCAGGCCAGCTATTGGTTGCTGGGTAGCCTTGTGCTATGGGATGCAAACTTTGTATGAGTACAAATAAAGGATCAGTTGTGTGTGCATTGAGTTAGTCTCGCCCAACAGGCAGACTGGCGACCCCCTAGCCCGACTTTTTGTCTTGTCTCTTTCTGATACCTATCACCATGTCTCCCCAGGGTTGAACCAGTTCGCAGTAAGATCAACGGATCCCTACACAAAAAGGAACATTTCCTTTACTCAACAAAAAAGGTCTGTAGACCTGAGTCCCTTTGAGAGAAACTCTTCCTTTGCAAAGGGTAGGGTCAACCTCAGGACACAATAGCACTGGGTTTGTGCAGGTTCAGAAGGTCTGGATGTGATTTGGCCTTTGGCCAGTTTCATTATGAGGGGAGCAGTGTTATGTCACAGGAAAAATGGAGAAAGACCAGGTCTAGTAGCTGGGAGTAACAGGGGACCAGCTGCATTTCCCACACAGTCACTAGCCTAGCTTCTCAGGTTACAATAGCACAACTAAATAAGCAGCCCTTGGGAGCTGGGGAGATGGCTCCGAGGCACAAGTGCCTGCTGGGCAAGTGCAAGGTCGTGAGTTTGAACCCCGGTCCCACAAAAAATAAATAAATAAATAAATAAATAAATAAATAAATAAATAAATAAATAAAATAAAATAAAATAAAAAATAAGCAGCCCTAGGAGTGAGCCTTGGGCAGAAGCTGCTCAAGCTGCTCAGGAGCTTTTAATGTGAACCCCAGTTTATTAATTATCATGCCTGCATCACCTAGGGAGGTCTCCAAACCTGCATGTAAATTTTGTGTACCAATTGGGCTAGCCCATAGAGTGTCCCTAGAGAATCCAGGGGGTGGGAGGAATGTTCCAAGGAGTCAGCTGAGTACAGCAGATTGTCCTTCCCAATGTGGGTGTGGTAGGTGCTTGTCCAATCCCTTGAAGGCTTGGATTAAACAAAATTAATGCCTTCTTCTCTACCCTGTAGGGAGGAGAGAGATGAAGAACATACCCTCCTGCCTGATCCACCGAACTGGGAGACTGGTCTCTTCCTACCTGTAGACTTGACCTGAAACAATGGTGCCTCTGGGATGCCAACCTGTGGGATTTCACTCTGACACTCACACTGTGGGCTGTTCCAAGTCTCCACCTCACCAGCTGCCATCCACAGGACTTTAATTCTATAATTACTTCAGCCAAGTTCCTTAAAATAACCCCCAGATTTGCCCCCAATTTTAATCCATTCTATTCAGTTTCAACTGGGAAAGCATGAAATTTTTATTCCTAGGTAGCTATTCTAACAGGCTTTGAAGTTTTGGCACACCCAAATCATCTTGGGCAAATTCCTTAACCTTGTCTGTTGTCATCATCTTGATGTACAAGATGAGGGTAAATATACTACCTTGTGAGATCAGTTTTACAATTGAAATAATATACAGTACATATGCATAGATAACATGGGACAATATCCATTCTCACACATATGTGCAACCAGAAAAAAAGCATTTCTCATATTAAATATTATTTATTTATTTAGTATTTGGTATAGGGTCTCACTACCCAGCTCAGACTCATAGTGATCGTTCTATTCTCAGCCTTCCCAGTACTGGAATTGCAGATGTGTGCCACCACACCCAGACTCGGTGGCTGGCTCAGCATGTCTAGGGGTGGGGCTGATGCAGCATGTGGTACCAGGAATCAAAACCCAGCCCCAGAGCTCAGTCCGCTGAGCTATCTTGCCAGCCCTAAATATTCCATATTTATTTTGAATAAGATTAAGACATATTTCAAAATTATCCATCATTCCATTCCTCTCAGAGTACAATAGTGGAACTCAGCATGTCTGGAAACCTCGTTTGTTTAATCTTCCCACAACACAGGTGTATACATTACATTTCTATCAAGGGTGGGAAAGTTGGCCCAGTGCCAGTAACCAGTAGGCACCCGTCCCTCTACAAGTCTTACTTAGCACACTTTCATTGTTCTCCACTTCTTTAAGTCTACCACTGGCCTCAGCATTAAGGGTCTATCCACCATCCAGTCTGGCTATATCTGTTTTCAGAGAGACAGGTGACAGCAAATGATTACCAATACCTGAGACAAGCTTAACTGATCACCACTTGTTGCATAAGCTTGATCTGAATTTTAAACTTGTGCTTCTCCATCACGAACCTATACTGTGATAGGGCTTCTTTCAACGGTGCCTTTGATGCTCAAACACTGCAGTGCCTGTCGGCTATGGGTCTCCTTTGTATTCATCTCATCTCCCATGCATTGAGAGCACTGGAGCTTGAGCTGCTATGGAGGAAGGAGCCAGCAATGTGTACAACCACAGATCGCTAGTGTTTTAGGAGAGATTTTCTAGAACAATTGTGTTGGGTTATTTAAATCTCATTTTCACTTTATAAGATTCCCTTAGCTGTATCTGAAGCCTCTGTAATAGAAAACAGCTGCAACATTCTGGGCAACAAGTACAACGCAGTTATAATTATCTGAATATGTTAACATTTAGAAAACAGTTGGGTGCGTGAGTGGCCTTTAGAAAACTAGAATGCTTCATATAGACACTAATTAATCAATAAAATCCTAATTGGATTCTATTACGTATTAGAAGTGACATTTTAACTTAAATATTCCATGTATAACCCTGAGCCATTCCAAAGCAGCAATGAAAGCCAATTAGCATGATAGTCAAACTATGAGTGTAAATGTGACCACCACTCTCATCTACATTCATAGTACAACAATTAAGGAACACACAGTAAGGACTGAAGCAGGCCGGTGCTACTCCACATGGGCTGTGCTTATTTGATGTACAGAGTATCACACAAAGTTGGCTTTCTAGAGCAGAAGTTCTTGCAGGACCCATGATGCTTGGTATCCGTGCTTTATTCCAGTGGTTTCTGAGCTCAGTGCCTCCACCTTTAAAGTGAGGCGATGGCCTTGCCTATACCTGTGCTGAAGCGTAGAATTGATGAAGATGAGAAACCGAGCAGAGGGCTGGATGCCCTGGAGTTAAGCCAACAGGGAGAGAGCTGTACCAGAGTACCATGGTGAAATCTTAGAATGAAACACTGCCCTCACCTAGTGCTGCCTGTCAGCTTAACTGCAGGAGCTTTTTTCATTTATTCTTCTAATACCAACTTCCAATCTCTGCTACACTTGGATATTTAGTTCCTCAGAGTGCATCATAACTTCACTTCTAGGACATTCATGTATGAACTACTTAATTAATTGCACTGGATCTAGTTTTAATTTAGCAATAACATAGGTCATATTCAATTGCTTTCATTAATGCATTGTTAGGGAAGGATAGGTAATTGTTTGACAGTACAGGCTTTGCAGCTGAGGGACCTGGGTTTGAATCCTAGCTCTGTGGCCTCAAGCCTATTAGCAATTAGTGCTTTAGTGTTTTTATCAGTAAATGTGGATAATTCTTATTTCTCATGAGAGTTATCACTCATGGCATTTTTAAATTTAAATTTTACTTTCACAACACATCTTTCTAACCTTCCCAAACATTTCTTAAAGGGTATGATGTACACACCAATTTTCCAGCCCAGTCAGTGTGGCCTGGGTGCCAACTTAAGTACTATAACTTGGTTACACTTTTGATTTTGATGTACAACTATTTAAATTAAGGAAAAAAGAAGATTGGGGGCCTAAGTAATAATAATTGTTCTAATTCTATTAGTCCCCTTTACCAGATGAACTTAATCAACTGGTTTGATCTCTCTGAACCTCAGGCAAGCATAAAAGTGGTGAAAGACTTAACCAGACCAAACACCTTACACAGTGCCAAAGGTGTAACAAGTGCTTAATAGAAATACCCATGGCCACAGAGCCACCTATTCTCTAAGGTGTTCCAATAAGTACAAGGACAGAGATCTAGAAGGTGGTTTTATGGCAAGGAAGTTTGCTGGAAATGAGTAGCAATGAGTCCCAAGAGCCAGGCTCTGGAGTACTGATATTAATCTAGCAAAGCCTTTGCTTTTTTATTTCTCCCTGAGTAAGAATTCAGGGCAAATAATATTTTGACACTTAAACAAAACCTATAAAGGAAAACACTATTTACCCAAATTATTGTGCTTCTGGGCCTAGTAGCAACAGTATGACAGAAACAATTGAAGATGTGGGGTAAAGATTAAGTTGACATGGACAAAGTACAGAAGATTGAAATGATAGAGTGCTAGGGCTCCTGTCTAGGTGTCCCCTCAAAGTCTCATGTAAATCATGAGGCAGCCAATCACACGGCTTGAGGGGCAGGGTCAGAGGACCAGGTTGTGGCTTGAGAGGCTGGGCCAGAGAGATGCCAAGCATTAAACTAACAGCATGCATCCCCTCCCCGCAGGGGGCCTCTTGGCCTCCCTCAGAGGTTTGGGGTGAATCATCCTGAATGCAGCAAATCTCCAGCCTCTCCTTCAGACCCTATAGAGTGGGGGCAGTGACTTGAAACTTCCAGTAACTCCAAAAGGCTGAGGTTATAGAGACACAGATTTCATATCAAAGAAGTGGGACCATTGCTGTGGCTAAACCTGACCATGTGGATCATTGGCTTTTGGGAATGGCTCATAGGAAGAGACAGGAAAGGTTTGGAGATGTTGCCCACAGGAGAAGCACTGGAAGAGCTTCAGCCTTTCTGTAGAGGACATTCTGGTCAGAGCTCAGACCAGAAGGCTGATAGGAATCCTGACTATAAAGACAAGGCTGGGGAGGTATCTGCTGGGAAGAAAGACTCCATTGGCTGTTGGACTCTAGGTTATTTGTGTTTTAGCTTGGCAGAAAGTTTGTCTGAATTTTGCCTGTGTCCAGAGACTTTGCCTGGGACATAGATTAAACATGGAGGACTCATTAACCTTGCAAAAGAAATAAAAAATCAATCAAGTATTAGGACAGTGCCATGGTTATTGCTGATAGCTCTTAGTCAAACATATGTTAAGAATGAAGAGAAAAGAGGCCAGAAAAATGATTTAAAATGTGAGTTTGGTCAAAAACAAAAAAAGCTGTGGATTGCAAAGTTAGAGCTAAGATCTCCACTGCCCAAGAGGAACTAGAGACTAGAAAGGATGTCCTGAAGGCATCACAGGACGCATCAGGTTCTTGCCACTTTCAGCCTCAGAATCACAAGGGTAAGGGACTTTACTGTGAGGAGAAAGCTGCAGACCCCATGTTCCACAATGGAGGTGGCCGTCACATCAGGTTCCAGAATGGAGGCAGCGGCCACACTGGACTACAGAATGGTGCTGGCAAAGAGAATTTGTTTCTTGGAATCAGGGTCAGAGTGCTCAGAAATCCAGGCACTCATTCCTTACAGCTAAAAGAGAAGGAAGTCTGGCTACTGCTCCAGCTGGCAGCAGACCTTGGCATCATCCACATGGTGCTGGTTTTAGCTGCATGCACGATACAGGAGTTCTGAGATTAAGCAAGCTTTCACCTAGATTTCAGATTAAGGCCTGGAAGGTCAGGAAATATGCCCCTGAGAGGGCAGTATGTGAAGCTGTGAGTGAGAAACCTACTCTGTGGAAACCACAGAAGTTTGGAAAAGCCAGGAACATGGATCATCTAAGGGAAACTACAAGGAGGGAGAAAAGCTGACCTTTTAAAAAGAAGCTATGGAAACTACAACCACAAGAACTGCCATAAGGGTAGAGCTACATGGAACTCGCAAGTTGCCACAGAGTGCTTTAGATGTTCCACATGGAAAAATAGGACTTAACTTTGCTCTGCTGAATTTTGGACTTGTTTTGGCCCCAGTGGTTTGAGTCCTCCTGTGTATACCTTTTGGAATGGCAATGTTTATCTTGTGCCTTTGAATGTTGGATGTATTTAACTTTTCATTTATATAGGGGCTCACAGTTGAAAGTTTGCTTTGGATCTTGGAGGAGACTTGGGACTTGAACTTTTTGGCAATGCTAAAACTATTGGGGCTTTGGCAACTCATAGATGGACTAAAATGCCTTTTGGAAAATGGGACATACATGAGACTTGGGGGTCAAGGGGGCAGAATGTTATGGTTTGTATCTAGCTGTCCTCCCAAAGCCTCATGTAAATCATGGGGCAGTCAATTGTGTAGCTTTACTTTTGGGGTCAAAGGACCAGGGCAGGGCTTGAGGTATGGAGCCAGAGAGGTACAAATCATTAAACTGACTGCATACACCTCTCCTCTCCCCAGGCCTGGTGGCCTCAGTCAGAGGTATGGAGCAAATCATCCTGGACACAGCAACATAGAGTCTTGAGGTCTTGCTATATAGCTCAGGCTGCTTTCAATTATGAAACTTCCAGTAACTGTGAGCTAAATAAACCTTATTTCCCCCCAGCTTGTGTGTTGAGTATTTGTCCCAGCAACAAGAGAACAGTAACTAAGACATAGAGAAAGCTCTATCTTCTAGCAAGAAAATTATTTTTGACTGAAATCAAAACATGAATTTTGTTGATTGGTGTTGATTGTTGTGACTTCCCTGATCTCTATGCATCTTTCTGCTTTTCCATCTCAGTTAGATAGGACAAGGACATCCATGATCTAGAATTGCTGCTGTTCTCCCAGGGGGAGAATCTGCTCTTTGCATGTGCCTGAAGGTCATTTTTAAATCAAGTATCTGACCACTCGTGGCTCGGAGGGCCTGTACCTTTCATTGCACCTGTCATGGTTTGTATCTGGATTTCTCCACAGAGTCTCCTGTGGTCATGATGGGTAGGGATTTTGGAGGAAGTTGAATCTAGAATTCATAGCTGGGGCTATGACTGCTATGCCAGCCCTAGGCTTGCTAGCCTGCGTACAACAAAAGGAGGAAAAGAGGCTTTCTCGTTAGCCTCTTGCTCTTACCATTTCTGGTGTCTTTGGCCACCGAGAATGGCTGCCCCTCGGCCATAACACTCTGCCTTGGAGCCAGCTGATTATGTCTGAAATCTCTACAAATTCAGAGTTAAAGAAACTTTTTCTTCCTTAATTTTGGGCATCAACCATTGTGTCTCAGTGACAAGAAAAAATATAACCAAGGTAACATTGTAGCAGGTGCTGGCTGGACGACTGTTTGTTCCCAAGATGCTGTCTTTGGAGCTCCTTGAACTGTCTTCTGATGCCTGCCCAGCTCCTTAGTGCTCTCTCCAGTCTGAACTTTCTCTGGGTTTAATCTCTGCAGCAATGGAGGGAATTACAATTACAAGGGTAATTTTTTTCTTGGTGGGGACAACTTCTAATTGACTTCTGAACAGAAAATTATTCTGTACCCCTATTATTAGAGCTATCACACGTCTGTGGTGCCATGCAGCAGCAGCCCCCAGTAATGCCCACAAAGAGTAGGTCACAACCAATTGATTATTATTCATTCACTCTGTACCCAGATACTGATGACAAGAAGCTGAGAATGAATTGTAACATATTTCCCAATATCATAGTTTAGGGACAGTCACAAGCAAATAAAAATGAACAATACAGCATGAATTCAGGATTTTAATAAAGTGATAAAGAGGCTAAGAAAGAGAGACAGATCCTATCTAGGACTTCATGGGGTCTCTGTGTCACAAGCTGATGTTGTCTGTGATCATCTACCCAAGCCTTTCTCTGCGCTATAAAAATAAAGACAGAAAACTGCTCAGAATCAACTTTTAAGCCCCTCACCTAAGCTTTGCCAAAGGCTGTGTTCCATGAAAACACACATGTGATTTCTGGTAAAGAAGCTTGTCCCAGGGGCCAAGCTAAGAAAGCCTGTGTTCTTTTTAGGGGTGGTTTGTGTTCTGACATTCTATTCATGGTGAAAAATTAGGGGGAGGGGCCTATCAGGGTGATCTACCAATCGGTAGACAGCCTCTAATTTCTTATGTGAGATTGAGGACCTCACTGTCTTAAAATAAAGGCTCCAGCCCTCCCTCTGCACGAAGACTTCTCTTTGTCTATGGCTTACTCCACATCATCTCACGAAATGTCTGAACACAGCCTTCCTGTCCAGCAGTTGGGGTTCGGAGGAGGCCGCTCCAGGTAGCTTGTTGTGGGATCTGACACTGCTGTGTCCCCTTCGTGATTCTCTACCCATTAGCTTGTCATGCGAAATCATCATGGGGCTGAGGACTTCAGGTTTTATCTGTATTTGTTGAAACAGCTAGGAAAAGAGCAGTTTTTCGGAAGAACATATGTGGAAAGTTCATAATGAAAAAGAAACAGAGGAACAGGTGTAAGCCACACCTGGTAATAAATACACGGGTGGAATTATTTTCAGGAAATAATGCAAGTGCCTGTGTTTGGACCTCTTCTCCCTGCTCACAAGTGAGAATGAGGAGGTCAGTCAGGTGGACAGCTTGCAAGGCTCTGAAAACTGTCATAATGTAATATGTTCATCTTCAGAGAAAAGAATTTTCTCTGCTACGTTGGTTAATGTAAGAGCAAAGCAAACATAATAACAATTGTGAATTCCATAATTGCCATATGTGCAGGGAAACAGAAATACCATCTCGCTCTGTGTGTCAAGTTAAATGTTACACATGAAAAGATTCGTGAGTTCTTCAGCTAATGATAACAGTGCCTGACATTTGTATTTTATCTTATTTTTCTTGTTTCAGAACTTTTGTTTGTTTGCTTATTTATTTTTATGGCCGGCTTAGCCTACCCTGAGGGCAGGGCTGGCGCAGTGTGTGGTGCCAGGGATCGAACCATGGTCCCTGAAGCCACTTAAGCTTTCCTAAGCAGGCACTTTAGACCACTGAGCCATCCTGCTGGGCCCAGTGCCTGTCATTTATATCAGACCGTGCAATAGCATTTCTGCAGCACTAGAGACTGAACACAGGGCCTTCACAAGGAGCTCTGTTGCAGTTCTTTTATTGTACTGTTTTGTTTTATTTTGAGAAAAGGTCTCACTAAGTTGTCCAGACAGGGCTCAAATTTGTGACCCTCCTGCTCAGTCTCCCAGAGTTCGGGAATGACAGGCACTGTGTCACTGCACTTGCTGTGATGTGCCTCTTAAGTGTGTTTTAAAAGCTGCCACCTCACAAGCATCACCATGCTGCCTGAAAGCTCAGATGTCTGATCAACTCCACATGGGCCCTGGAGGCTGTGTCCAGACTCTTTGAATACCAGTTTCCTAGTGCTGTGTAAAAAGTTACTGAAAGTTTAGTGATTGGAAAAAAACTCCAACCTGTTGTTTTCCTTCTCTAGAAATCATGTCCACTGAGCTCCCGTCCCGGTGGGAAGCTTGCAGCAGGCACTAGAGGAGATCAGCTTCCTTCCAGCTTCCTCCAACTGGTTGCTCCTATCGCGTGTCTTTGAATTCCTGTCCAATCTCTCCTCTCCCTCTTGTAAGGATGCTTATGACCCTGGGGTCCCATCCAGACAGTCTAGGATGAACTCTCCAGCTAAAGATTCTTATTTTAATCACATTCGCAAACGCTTTTCACCAGTTGGGGTAATGCTTCCAAGTTCCAGAGATTAGAACTTGGCCATCTTTGGAGTCATTACTCAGGCTACTGTAGGAAATTCTTGGGCCAGCCAACACTTAAGAAGCATAGTCAGGCTACAGAAGGTCCTCAGAATAATGGGCACCTCAGTGTGTGAAACCTCAGTGAGGACAAAGAGGCCTGGGAAACAGACTGACACGGAAGACACTGCAGGAGGTGGTGCGTCAGCTCCTCCACCGTTAGCTCGCTCAAGTGTATGACCGGATCACCTGCAAAGTCAAACAGGAGATGCTTGTTGCTTGGTAGCCCCCTACTTAAACTAAGTGAGAGAGATGTGCAAAGGATCAGTCAGCAAGTTGCAAATGAACTTGGGAACATAAAGCCGAACATCTGATTCATAAACAACAAATGCAAGAGTGAAAGCTGCATTGCAAAGAAAAGCCTGAGGCACATTTCTCGGCCTCCTCATTTCTTCTGCACTGAAGCTTTAATTTCTTTTTCAACTGAACTCATCCTTTGCCTTCCAAAGCTTTGTTTCCGTGGCTTTACTTTCCAGATTTCAAATAAATTCCTTATCCCAACATTAAGAATACTGACATCACCATAATACTCAGGGGAGAAAAGATTCCTTAAGCCTTATTTCCTACATTCCTGATTTATATAGTTCTGATAAAAATATAACTATAATTCATTCTGCATCCATAGAGACAAAAATTAATTTTGCTTATTTAACTTTTTTCATTATCTTAGATATAAACATTTTAACAGGATATCTATGCTGTTTTCTCTCTCTGTGTCTCTGTCTCTCTGTCTCTGTCTCTGTCTGAATCTCTCCCTTTCTCTCTCTCTCTCTGTCTCTCACTGTCTGTCTGTCTGTCTCTGTCTCTCTCTCTCTCTCTCTGTCTTTCTCCCTCTGTCTCCTTCTCTCTCCCTTTTGAATACCTGTTGCACTTGAATTGCTATCAGCTTTGTGAGTTGTAAAAGGTAAAATGCATTATTATTGGGGGAAACTCCTAGTATCATCTCTTCGAAGTTTGTTTCTTTGTTTCTTCTCTTTTGGGATTCAAATTATACAGATGCTAAACTCTGTGATATTGGCCCTCAACTCTTTGATTCCCAGTGTTGCGTTTCCTGTAGCTCATTCTGGGTGAGTTCACTTAGTGTCTCAAGTTGATTGGGTTTTGATTCTGCTGTCAAGGCCAATGCTGAGCCTCTTTTGGAAGAGGACGCCATCTCTGTTAATGCATAATGTGCTCATTTCTCCACTTCAGGCATATCCACGTGAACCTTAAGATATCCATTTCTCATATTCCATCCGATCCTTTTCAGTGCCTCCCTCCGCAGCCTCCATAAGTGGCTGATACAAAGAAAGCACAGGGCTGACCCAGACCTGCATCCTGAAGAACTGCCAACCGACTTTCCCTAGAACAGGCCCTCCTATCAGCTCCAGACAGGCACAACATGCACCACCTGTAGAAACCTTTTCAGCAAGCATTACAAAACTTGGAATTGTACATTAGCTTTGTTTTTCCTCAATGTCACTGCCTTTATGTCCCTGGCGGGTGACCAACCCACTCATACTCATACACTTTGTCAGCAAAGTGACAGATCAGAAGGAAAGGTCCAGGTTAGCTAAAGAAGCTGCCAACAACCACAGATGGAAGTGTAGCATACAGACGGAGGAGCTGAGCTAGGTGTGGCTTTGGAAGAGGTGCTGTGTCCTGGATACAACCCAAGGTGCCAACCTCACGAAGCAGAGAAGTAATGAGGAAGGAAAAGGAGCAAAATAGGTACAAAGAGAAAAAAGTACAGAACGGAAGGACCCAAAGTCCCAGAGACAGAGGGACAGCTCTCCACTCTGCTTGCAAACACAGTAGATGTGTACTACACATACTACATCTCTTAAAGGAGCTTCACTTCCTTATGCTTTCAAGAACACGGAGCCAGAACTGCACTTAAAATTAAGGGATATATTTTTTTGTAAACCAACTATTTACTTGAGAGAGAGAGTGTAACAATAACTGAAATTACATTAGAAACAGCACACATCTAAAAGATCAAAATGACAGGCATTCCAAGCACAGTTTTAGTGGTACGTATTTCTATATTCAGTGTCAAAAATCTTTTGAGGTTTCTTAGGACCCTTGTCTAATTCATCCTGCGCATATAACTGTGAAGTTTTGCTCCTGCTATGTTTTCTTTCTTTTCTGTTCCCAGTCACTTTGCTGTTTAACCCTCAAGTCTTTGATTGCCATTCAGCTCTGTTAAGCCTTTCCATTCTTATTTCCTCTTTTGGGTTCTTAATACTAGGGAGATTACATGATATTAGATGATATTTACACATGCAAGTCTGGTTTATTTTATTTATGATTATATGTTCAAGATACATCCATTTACATATGAAGTCTTCTAGTTTATCATTCTTTATAGGTGAGTGACATTGCATTATATAAAAATACCACGTTTTTTCAACCATTCTTCATACGATGGGCATTTTGGTTGTTTCCAAGATTTGGCTATCATGAATTGGGTTGCTGTAAGCATAGGTGCACAGATATCACTATGGTATGATGTTTTCAGTTCTTCTGGAAAAATTCCCAGTAGGGGGATATCTGGATTGAATGGGATTTCCAGTTCTAGTTTTTTAAGGAGCCTCCACATTGCTTTCCATAATGGTTGCACCAGTCTGCATTCCCACCAGCAGTGGAGAAGAGTTCCTTTTTCCCCACAGCCTCTCCAACACTTGTTGTTGGTTGATTTCTTTATGGTAGCCATTCTTTCTGGGGTAAGATGGTATCTAAGTGTTCTCTCTGTAACAATGTGTAACTGCTTTTATCACATTCATAGAGATTTATTAGAATATCAATAATTTATGGGAAATACCAATTTCAAGTTAAGTCTAAGATATTTGATATTCAGACAGTGATACTAAGCTCAAGTACCCATGTTTTAGAGTAACAGTATCGCTAAGATTGTCTTCTGGAGGGCTAAGAGTATAAGTCTACAGACTAAAAATTAGAGAAATAAGAAAGGGGCTATAAGGATAGCCATTATTTTGGCTCTAACCCTTCAAGGTCAGTGAGGACTCAGGACCTAAGAGAACCTGTGCTGTAATATCCTATAACTCAGTAGTTTCCCAAATTTTCTGTTCAAGGAGATTAGGGACCACATCGGAAAGGGACTAAAGGTAAACAGTGTGCCTAAGGAGAGTCACCTGGAGAGAAAAGATTCTCGCGGGGCCTTCAGAGAGAGCAGACTAGTCAAGCTATGGCCATGACTCATCCAGATGGCTGACACTGACAGAAATTCTATAAAGCACTGTACATGGCTCCAAAGAGTGGATTTGACTGACCTTGAGAGGTACAAAATGTACATATTTTATTATACAGCTCTTGCTTTAACTTGCCCTTGACCACCCATCAGAAAAGCTTACACATGACAAATAAAACTTAAGAGTAGTTTAGTATGCTGAGCTGTAAAAGGCTCAAATCAACAGCTTCCAGTACTGCCAGTTTCACCAGTAGCACAATACAATTATGAAATGTTTGACCATGTACACAACTACCTTCTCTTAGATCAGAGAGAAGAAATACTTCGTACTAATAACCATTAGAAAACAAGTCTTTCATCGAAGAAGGCACAGCATTTTGTATGTTTAATTGTTTTTCTGCGTCTTTGAATTGAGCTTCATTGTTTCTGTAGAGTAGCCCTGTAAACCTCTTCTAACTGTACTCACAGATGATTTCTAATTATTGTTCTTATTATTGCTTTTGCAAGTGTTGTCTTTCTTTAACAGATGTGATAAAAGTCTTAAATATTTAACCTAGAAATGTACTGCTTTAAGGCTTTTTGTTTGATTGGTTGGGGTTTGTTTGTTTGTTTGTTTGGTAGTACGAGGGCTGGGGCTTAAACCCTGGGCCTCTCCAGGTCTTTATCTATCTATGTTCCTAGGTTGTGTAGGCTAGTTTTGAACTTGCAGTCCTTAGTCTCCTAGAGCTCAGAGCTTATAGGCAGGATCCACTGTGCCCAGTGACTTCAAGGTTTTTGTATAATCCAAAAGCTCTTTTGACTTGTGAGCATTTCATCAGCCTGATTTTACCTTCTATAATCTACCAAACAAAGACAACAATGTAGTCACTGCATACAAAACAGATGCAGCCAAACTATCAAGGGTGTATTTCTACATTGTTCTTCAGAAACAAAGGTGGAAAGACAGACCTCTCTCCAACAAGTGACTAAAAGCCATGATGTGGGGAAAGCTAAAAGGATCTGGCATGGGCAAGACATGGATGCTCCCAGCGACTTCAGCTTCCACTTGAATTCTAATGCTATATTTGATGCACACAGTATATAGTAAATAATTTGTGGATCATAAAAAAATAACTAAGGGATATTAGAATTCCAGGAAAGGGGGCTTTCAGGTTAGCTCAGTGGTTTAAGTGCCTGCATAGACAATCCCAGTCAGGCACAGGCACCCATAAGGCAGCCTGAACCAGCACCCCTCCCAAAAAGAAAAGAATTCTAGCAGGGGGCACAATTTCAATGCCACTAAGATCATTAATTATGCTACTTAATCACTTAAGAGTGTTTAATTAAGTGGTTCAGTTGCTCAGTCAAGCTGCAGGCAGTTTCTGCGCATTTATTCAATGCAAGGCTCCCTGCTAAGGCTCCGAAGCATCTGAGCACATTCAGACTTCAGGATTTCTACCTGAAGGAAGCAGCAGCTGCCCTTATTTCCTGATGCTGTCGGTGAATGATTGTGAAGACAATATGCAATATGTCAACTTTCAAAGAAAAGAAAGGGGAAAAGAAAAAAAAAAGTAATGTTGATTTAGAAGGGTTAATGTTTAATTGTTTGATCAATCTTATATACCTATATGTATTAATCTAAACTGATCTGATGATGAAAATATGTAATATAACCATTGTGAAATTTAAACAATAAAAAAATTGAAACTCAAATAAAAATAAATAAAAATAAATTAAGTTTAAAAAAAAAAAAAGGAAATCAGGGGTGGTGGCTGAGAAACAGCTTGAGAGCTGGGGAGCCTGCCTCAGGCCTGGCGTCAGCAACTCCCAAGCCGCGTTGCTTGGAGGAAGGTGCTTCCTCCCTCTGAGCCCTCTTCCTCTGCTACAGACGCTGGGTAAGTCAAGCCAGACCCTTCCCTCTGATGCTTACATCTCCATTGTTCTAGACACTTAGGAACAAGAACACGAGACAGCGTTGTCATTGGCTGAAAGATCCCCAGATGCAAACATCAGGTGTGCCGAAAAACTCCTTTCCTTCTTACAGTATCCCTCTGCTCTACCGCGGGGCATCAGAAGTGTCCATCACGGCGCCAGAGTGCTCGATATAGGCCCTAGCAATTGGTTACCAGCTGAGACTTAACCTGGAGGATGCCAGGATGTTGCCAAATTCCTAGGTTAACCTTTTCATGCCAACATGAAGAGAAATAGTAGGCATATTTGAAAGCCCCTGTGTAGGGAAGCGGAGGTGGCTGAACCGGATAACCAGGGATGCCTCATCTCTTCACATCGTCTTGGATGCTCAACCTGGACTCAGCAGGTACTTCGAGGTCATGTCTTTTGCCCCATCTACCTTCTTAGTCCATTGTTACGCTAACAAGAAAGACTAGCATCTCTAATTTCTGATTCTTTGGGGAAATTAGTTTTTGGTTTGCTGCCCCGCCCCCCAGGAAATCTTTTCTTATTAAAGATTATATTTAATGAAATGTTGTTCAAAGCACCCAGATGTTAGTGGCACTATCGTTACTGGACAGCAGTGAAAACCCAGATGAATGTCTACCTCATTGTATTTTCTTGAGATGATGTTAGTATCATATTAGTTCATCAACAATGCCAGGAAACTGTTTCTAGTCTGCACTGTCTCCCTAGAACACTCCCAGTAGTCTGCCCTGACCAAGCTCTGTCCGTCAAAAGCCACGCCTTTGGCTGCTCTGCTAATCCAAGCACCTCTGTTCTTCTCCAGGGTGAGCCTATCATGGCCTTCACGTTGTCTCCCTATTATCCCTTTTTCACCTTCAACTCACTTCCTCTTGCTGAGCCAGGGATGTTGTTAAGACTGCAGAGAACTGAGCTGTCTCCCTAATCCAGACCTCTTCCATGGAGCTACAGGAAGACTGGCACGCACACCTGGCTCTGTGCCCTGCACTGGCATGCTTGCTGGCTGCTGAGTAGAAGGGCCTTCTTGCCACATCCAATTCAATGACAGTGGCCTCAGCCACACATTCTGCTCCAATTTAATAATATTTATTAGCATTTTCAGAGCTTTCATTGCTGCCAAAGAGTTTTACATTTGTCCATCTGTGCCCACCAGCACAGGCTGAGGAGTCATTGACCAGCAATGGACACCTTATCTGTTTCTACAACTTCCTCAGACCACTTGCCACCCAGCCACGTGTCTGGAAATAAGAACTACTCTTGTCTTTCCCACAGCTATCCAACCCTTTGCTGTGCAGGATTTGTTAGGGAATAACTCTTCCCTTTCAGCCACAACTTGTCAGGAGCCAAGGTGAACAAAGAGGGAAGGGAAGGAGCAGGGGATTCAGCCTTGTCTAGCCCTTGTCTGGCTCCCCCTCAGCATGTGGCATTACCTGTGCTGTAGGGAGGTGTCTGGAGAGCTTCCAGGTGGGGTGCTCAGTGCCGCTGCATGAAGCTGGTGCTGGCTGCGTGGAGCTGGAGCTTGTCGCAGCCACCTCATATTTGTGCATGAACACACACTAATCCCTCAGCTGCACTCTGGGAAGATGTTTGGCCCCAGCCCACAAATAGACTTAAGCATTTTGGGCCTTTGCTAGTCCAGTCATAAGACTCTCATTAACAATTCCAGGTTCGTTTTCCAATTCAGTGACAGTGGCTTCAGCCACACATTCTGTCCCAATTTAATAATAATTATCAACATTCCCAGAGCTCTTACTGCTGCCAAACAGGTTTACATTTGTGTAAACCATCTGTGCCCACCAACATAGGCCAAGGAATCCCTGACCAGAAATGGACACGTTATCTGTGTCTACAACTTCCTCAGACCACTTGCCACCCACCTGTCTGGAAATAAGAACTGCTTCTGTCTTTCCCATGGCTCTCCAATCCTGTCTGTGAACTGTACTTCAGTTCCTGGGCTCAGAAGGCCCTGCTCCAGAGTTGTCTCCCTTCTCTCTACCCGAGCACGTGCTAACTCACAGTCTAGAATCATGAACACATCAGCCAGGACATCTCCAGCTTATGGCTATGAATAATGTTTAAATCTAGTCCTACTCTTACACTCGAACTTGACACATTGCATGCATTACATATGGATAGCTACTTGTATGCCAATCATAATCCAAAATTATTTTATGCATTTAGTACAGGGTCTACAGGGTCTCACTATGCAGATGAGACTGGTAACGATCCTCGTGTTTTCACCTTCCCAAGCACTGGGATTACAAGTGCACACCACCACACCCAGTCTTAATTGCCCCCTCAGTTAGGCCCAGGGACGGGGCCAGCAGGGCTTTCGGGGAATGGAACCCCAATCCCTGCATCCAAAATTAATTTTTAAAATAAATACACCTAGGGAAAAAACATTCTCTCAGGCTTTCACATAGAGCCAAATTGGTCAAGGAATGGCCATGACTCATCCAAATGGCTGACACTGACAAAAGATCTACAAACTGCTATACATGGTTACAGTGTAAATCCTGAGGTGATTTGACTGACCTTATCAGATACAAAAGTTACATGTTTTGTTATCTAGGTCTTGCTTTATCTTTGTTTACCCCTCCATCAAAAAAAAAAAAAAAAAAAAAAAAAAAAAAAAAAAAAAAAAAAAACATAACCATGCAACTGTGTAACTGACATGGCCAGTTCTGCTGACAACCCACTACTATTATGGACTACTGGACTATCTTGGGTTATTTTGTTGAATTCATGCATGTACAGTAGTTGAATGGTAATGGAACACCCATCTCTGACAAAACAAAATGAAAAAGGAGGATATAAATGGAGGAGCATTTTGTAGTAAAAAATGTAGGATTGATATATAGCTGCTTTCTCTTAGTTCAGTGAGAAGAAAGATTTGTACTAATAGTGCTTAACAAGATATCATGTCTGCATCTTGTACTCTGAACAACTACTATGAAGATAACAATATGGAATGAATTAATTATTGAAACTGTCCAGCTAACCTGTTTTGAAACTGTCTCATTCTATTTTTCTCATTAAAATTAATAAAATTTAAAAATGTATTTATGAAATATGTAAATTTAACACAACTTGTTGTTTATTGAATTAGCTTACAAACTGAATTGAGTATATACTTAATTGTAACTATTGCTACGCTATATATTACAAATACATAAGTATTTATTTTTCACTACATTTTTTTTTTTTCTTTTGTGGAACTGAGGTTTGAACTCACAACCTTGCACTTGACATGCAGGCACTTGTGCCACGGAGCTATGTCCCTGACCCCCAATTTCTCATTACTTTTTAGGAACAAAATAAACACTAAATATTTAGCACTTCTTTTTGATTTTACTACACATGACTTTTTTTATGTTGTTGGACTTATTTATGTATTGTGAGACTATGTAAATTACACATATATGCATATATATATATATATATATATATTAGAAATATTATATAATAGTGTTCTATGTATATTTTCCCAATTCTATGTTCAGTGACATCACATTACTAGCTTAATATCAACACTGGGAATGTTAGACCAGAAGAATTAGAAAATCCCATGGATCAAAACAAAGATTATCTTGTGGATCACTTCTATCAAGGGATCTGTCCATCCTGTAGGCTGAGAAGGAATTTTACATTTGCGAACTGTTATAAATAAAGAACTTACTGCAGACCCATGCTGTGACACACAAAGCTTAAGATACTTACTCTTTGGCCCTTTCCACCAAAAGGCTGGTCATGCCTCACTTAGAAAAATGTTTGACCAATCCCGCTGGCCGCAAGCTTTGTATAGGAGACAAAAGAAGACATGTGTTGCATTTGCGGCAGCAGCCCTGGGCACTGCTGCAGATTTCAAGCTACTTTGAGATGAAAGTTTGAGCCCACTCTAAATGGCAGAGTGCAATGGGAAAAGGTTACTCAGTGTCTTAGTTACTTTTTGCTCATTGCTGGGACAAATACCCGACACTCAAAATGAAGGAAGGAAAGGTTTATTTAGCTCACAGTTCATAGAGGTTTCAGTCCATATTCAGCTGGCCAAAGGCTGAGTGGAACAGGGTGGAGAGCATCCAGTTCATGGCAGCAGAACAGCAGCAAAATGGTGGCAGAGGCAGCCAATCCATCAGGGCAGCAGAGCAGCAGCAACAGGTCGAGTCTGTCTCTCTGTCTCTCTTTATATTACATTCAGGCTCTCCACCTTAGCCCCCTCCTTAGGCTACACCCATAATCCCAGAAATACTGAGACCCATAATCCTAGAAATACTGAGACTCATAATCCCATCAGTACTAAAACCTATAATCCCAGGGATCAAGTTTCAAACTCTAGAAGTCTCCGCCCAATGACTACATGAGGCTTTGGGGGGACAACTAGACATAAACCATAACACTCAGTCAGACCAAATTTCCAAAAATGGCAAATCTGTCGTTGTCCCATTGCAAACAACCCAAAAGTTCAGAAGCTGCTCTCCCAGTATTTAAAAGTATTGATTATCTGAATCCACAAAGAATTGAATAAGGGCATGGGTGAGTGCGCAAAGTGCTCGTGTGTCTCTTTACTTCACCTCTGTCTTATTTGTGAACATAAACAAAAACATCAACCAACAGCGTGCAAACACGGCATTTCTCGGTGGCAACCATAGGCTCCGTATAGATGCAGGTCCAGCAAAAATTGGCCCTTGCAGGCTGGCTCTCCTGCTGCTGGCTACCTCCCTGGCTCTTAGGGCACGATTTGGATTTTGAATGGAGGACAAAATTCCCATGAGAAAGGGAAGGTAAGTAATATGCTTAGTAGTAGCATTTTTAAAATAATCAGAATTTCTGGAGAATAAGTGTTGATTTGTATTTCAGAAGTTCTCACGTGTTGGGGAGCATGCTGGAGTCCAGCATGGGCCCTCAGAAGTTCTCTCCCAAGACCCAGCTTTCCATCTGTCCTGTGAGGTGAACCAAAGGCAGGAGCCAAGCTTGCAAGCACTCTCTGTGTCCTACCTCCATAGCAGGACGGAGGTCTCTGCCTTAGCTTCAGGTTCACTCACCAAGCCCGTGCTGCCCGCCAATGTGATCTATGGCAACCACTTCCCAGAGATCACAGGAAACCCTGGGCACCCCAGGGAGAGAACATGCCCAATGGTGAGGAGCTCCGAGGGTGCCCTGTGAAGGAGCTGAGAGCCCTCCTTAGTAAGAACATGTACAAACATACCCAAGGGAGATGCAACTTTGCAAGCACTCTCTACCCAAACCCAAGGGAGATGCAAGATTCAACCTAGCCCCAAGGACAGAGCATTACTCCCTGACAAAGGACAAGTGATGTCTTTTCAGTAAATATCCTCTCTTGAGATAACTATATTTTAATGCAATCATAGAAAACTGTCTAGAAAAATTCTACTTATCTGTTACCCTAGTTTCCCATCAGTAATGGCTTGCAAAACTGTAGTGTGAATCATCCAGGTTGCTGGCAGTGATGCCATTAAAATATAAAGCCTTTCCATCACCTCCAGATTGCTACTGCTGCCTATACCTCTTCTCTTCAATCCACACTCTCTCCTGTCCCCTGGCAACCATGGATGCATTATCTGTTCCTATAATGTTTGCATTTCAAAAATAATACATAAATAGAATCATAAAATGTATAACCATCTTGAGTTGGCTTTTATGGCTCAGTAATACTCTAGAGTTTCATCAAGGCTTTTGCATGATACAGTGTTTGTTGCTCCTGTTGTTGAGTGGCCTCTGTTTTGTAACCATCCCAGCACTAAAGGATAGAGTATGGCTTTCCCCTATGAGGAATAGTATTGCTATGCACGTTCATTTACATATATTGTATGAATGAAATTTTCATTTCTGTAGGATAAAAAAGCAATAGTGCATTTCTAGAACTCCATTGATATTATATAAGAAATTGCCAAACTGTTTTCCAAAACAAAATTAACCATGTTACATCCCACTAGCAGTGCATGACTGATCCATTTTCTCCCAGCTATCACTAGTGGAAATGTCTGCACTACTTTGTCAGCCTTTTGATAGGTGTATGATGGTGCCTCATTATAAATTAGCAGACATTTTTCAGTTGAAGAATTATGGGACTGTTTGACATTTATTTGCCCCATTGGTAGAATCTCTTCAAAATCATAGGCTCACTGGAGTTATTTGTATTTATTGTGGTGTGTGTGTGGGGGGGGGTTGGGTGATTTTACTGCTAAGGTTTGGAAGTTTTTTATATGTTCAAGACATTAGTCCTTTGACAGGTAGAGTGAGACAAATCTTTGCTTCAGTCAGAAGTTGTTTGTCTCACCCTCTTCACACAGTTTTCCTCTAGAAAAGTTCATAATTCTGATCAGATAAAATTTATTAGTCTTTCTTTGTTCTCCTTGTTTTTCTTCTTTCCACTTACTTTTAGCAAAGGTTTAAACATTCATGCTTTGTATCTTCACTTGTGGTCTTTTCTGAGTTGAATGCTCAAATGATATCATTTGGATGATTTTTCTGTCTAACTCTATGAGACATTTAAGTCTTTATTTTCCATCTCTTACTGTATGTTTCTGCTCTTATTCTCAGAATCACACTAGCTTCATGAAATGGATTGAAATTTATTACTTTCTCTTCTACTTTCCCTGCAAAATATGTGAAATTGGCATTCATTGTTTAACTGGAAGACCTGCATAATTCTACAGTAAAACGATGAACTCAGAAATTTGTTTTAAGGGAATCATTAAATGGCAAATTAAATTCTTGTCTGGGCATGGTGCTGCATGTGTTTAATCCCAGCACTTGGGAGGCTCAAGTGAAAAAGATTGTTGTAAATCTGAGACCAACGAGGGCTACAAAGTGAGCTCAAGGCCAGCCTACATTGAATAGCAAGACTTTGTCTCAAAAAGACAAAACAAATAAACAAACAAGCAAAAACAGAAAAACAAATTAAATTCCTTTACTGACTTAAATACTGTCCAAGTCTGTGTGTGTTGGAGGAGGGGATCAAACTCAGGAGGATGGGCTGGCCAGGCCGGTGCTTATGCTGCAAGCTATCTCCCTGGCCCTATACACAAGAGTTTTGTTTTTGCTTTCTGTTTTCCTTTTGCTGTGCTAATAATTGAACCTAGGGCCTTTACATGGAGCTATGTCCCACGCATTTCTACTTATTTGCTTTTTTTCAACTTTGTGACAGAGTCTAAACTGCTGAGTTACCAGGTTGTGGTTGCAAACCTCCTGCTTCAGGTTCCCAGATCATTTAGATAAGAGGTGTGTGTCCACGCCCTAACATTCATCTGATTTATTTATTTCTTGGCAGCATTTATTTTATTTTATTTTATTTTTCAAGAGACATTTTTAAATAGGCTATTCCAGTACAAGTTTAAAAGCCATATCTTAATCAGAGCCAGACCTGCCCCCTGTATGTTCTTCACATTGAAGCCACAGCGCTGGCAGTTTTTTCGCTGCAGCCACCTCAGGCTTCAACACTACCTATGACCTTCCCCCACTTAAAGACATACAGACTTAGTGCTCATGTATATCTACTCTGGCTAACCCAAGTCATTCCCTAACTGAGCTGAGAGGGCAACAAAAGTTAATAGGGCCCTGCGACCAGCTATTCCTGTAGACTCTCCTACACACATATGCAACTTGGGTGTACACTAGCTACCTCTACAAGTTCCAGAAATTCAGCCTTACATACACTGGAGAATTTTCCTAGACCAGAAAGCTCACTCTGAAAACAGTACACTCAAAGTCCTGCCCTGGGCCCCCCAGATGCTGGCCAGCCTACACATGGCTCAGTCCTCAGGACACTATTTGCAGGCTTGCTCTACATATTCCCTTGGGTTTTTGTGTCTTTTTAGGTGCTTGCTCCAGTCCCTGTCTTGCCTTAGATCTCTGGTTGATTGCCCTGAGAGAAGAGGAAATAACCAGTAAGGCCCTTACAAATGACAAAGATTTCATGAGCATCCAAGGCAGATTTGACAGTCTCTTAGACCACACTAAGTCCTTGGCTCCTTTGACAGAGTTAACTTACAGAGAAACCCTACAATAAGGAAAACAAACCACAAGTCCCTGGTGGGAATTTTCAGTCCAGAGGAGCTTGGTTAAGCTCCTTCTGAGAAAGTCCCCACGTTGTTGCTCCTGTTTGGGTCTTCTCTCAAGAGACCACATGCAATGTACCCAGCAAGGATTTTCTTGGAAAACTACAAGAGGGGAGAAACATATCAGAAGACTCCCTCCCCCTATCCAGTGTGCTTCACTGTGTTACTTGCCCAGGTCACAGTTCAGGTTACAGTTCCTGTACTTTTGTTTGCTAGAAATGGTCTGCCACCGTGGTGCTGTGATGTGCAGCTGAGCACTGCGGTGCATGGTGTAAGAACTGGTCCCCAGTCAACAAGCTGTTCTGCCTCTGTGCTTTACACTTACTTATGAGACAGAAGCCCTAGACCACCAGAAATCAGGGCCTGACACTTTGAGGAACAATTGATTCCTAGCCAGTGCTCCTCTAAAGTTAAATAAAACTACCTCCAAATCCTTTGTGTCATTTTGGTGTTCCTGTTTGTCATTGCACTTTCAGCCCTCAAACCATAAATAGTATGGAAAATTACTTGTATTTTTCCCACCTTCCCAAAAGAAATTCATAATATGTCAGTACCATATATTTCCCCTGAATCTTGCCACTTATTAAGAGGTGAAGACTGTTTCCTCTGCTTTTGAGCCTTGGGAACTTTGGTGATCACTTTTATTTTATTTTATTTTTACATATTTGATATAGACCATATGCAGTAAGTCTGGCCAACAACTTGAGCTGAAGTCTTACCCTGCAACCAGTATTGATTACCACACGGGAACAAACTTGCCTTGCAATAATTTCCTTCCCTTAGGTTTGAGTCATTCTGCTGGGACTACTGATATCATAGAACAGAGATAAGTCATTGTAATATGTTTTATCTGAAAAATTGGCCCAGTAAAACCTATGTGCGTAAGTGGCTCTTATATTATGAAATTGGATGGCAACTTGTTAGGTATCTATGAAAATTCTATTATGTCCCTGTAAGTAGTAATAGTAGTAGTAGTAGTAGTAGTAGTAGTAGTAGTAGTAGTAGTAGTAGTTGTTGTTGTTGTTGTTGTTGTTGTTGTTCTTCTTCTTCTTCTTCTTCTTCTTCTTCTTCTCCTCCTCCTCCTCCTCCTCCTCCTCCTCCTCCTTCTTCTCCTTCTTCTCCTTCTTCTTCTTCTTCTTCTTCTTCTTCTTCTTCTTCTTCTTCTTCTTCTTCTTCTTCTTCTTCTTCTTCTTCTTCTTCTTCTTCTTCTTCTTCTTCTTCTTCTTCTTCTTTCAGTGTATTTGGTACAAGGTCTCACTACACAGTTCAAACTCCTAGCAATGCTCCTGTTTTCAGGCTTGCCAGCTCAGATGTGTGCCATCATGCCTGGACTCATGGCTAGCTCAGTGTACCCAGGAGCGGGAAGCGCAGCATGTGCTGCTGAAGAGCCAACCTCAGACCCTGTGTTTGCCTAAGCGGGTGCTTAGTCCACTGAGGTATCTCACCAGTCCTTCCTACAAGGTCTTAAAATGGAACCACCAGTTCCAATATACATTTTGAGGTAAATAAATAGAATTTTCCTTAAACATATTTCAGTGATAAAATAATTTTGAAAAACATTAGCTAGACAAGCAGTATCAGTATCCATGAAAAAGACACAACTTAGAGTGTGTTTTAAGATTTCCAAAACATTTTGTCCTGAAAACTTCCCACGCATTTCATCCTACTGGTGTAAAAAAACATACTTTGGGAAATCCTTCCAAGGGCAGATGCAATTCTGTCTCCTTCACTGCTCCGGGGATAGGAAATTCTGGTTAAGTACAAAACTGGAGTCCTCTGAAATTAAAATGCAATTGTGTATTTATGTAACAGAATTTAACAGATTAGAAACTGACTTGATGCGGAATGTTTCTATTTATCTTGCATTAAACTGCTCACTCTTACTTCTTTCAGTACTCAGTGATGCCAATTTTCTCTGTGTTGGGATTTATCCCTACCTTCTGGTCTTAGCTATTAGCTACGGAGAGGAGTAATGTGCAGGAAGACGCTGAGGAAATACAAAAACGAGTTTGCTTAAAGAAATACAACTGTCCAATTTGTATCTATTCAGTCCAATTAACATTTATTGAGAACAGACAAGGATTCCCTGACAAAGGCCTATGTAGTACGCTTATCTTTGGCCTTTCTTTGTGTTTTTGTTTTCCATGGTGACAATCAGCATCCGCGGTTTCCTCTAGTTCTACATGTCCTTTTGTCAGTTGGTTCGGTGTGTTTTCTCACACTTTCTACTCAACAGTATCCATCATAAAATACTCAGAAAACCCTCAACTGTAGTTCTTTCTTTTTAATAAGGAAGATGCCAAGGGAGAGTGAGCCCTTGCAACAATGTTCTTGGCTACCAACCCTCTCCTCTGAGACATGCAGCATTTCCTGTCCCATGTGCAGGTTGGTCTTCCTTTTACTCTGTCTGATGCTATCTCACGAAAGTCTCCTCATGACATCTCCAGGCCTGGACCACAAAGACCTGTGTGTTTCTGCTCTTTCTTGTTGAAATCTGCCAGCTCTTATGCAAGTAAATAAGAGCTAGCTGGCTGGATTGTTGAGTTCTTCTGTTGTCAAACCAACAGGCTTGTTGATGAGGCCATCTCGCGTTAGCCAGACCCGCCTTACAGAAACCTATTGAAGATCCACAGTGAGCACACCATGACCAGCCAGGCCCATCTAGGGCAGCAGAAGCACACAGCTGACCCTTAGATTTGAGAACAGCAGTCAATGGGTGTGGCCTGAGGCCATAGTGTTTTTAAGTAGATTATTTAGAAGTGAATATTAGTGGACCCCAGGAGATAGAAGCATAAATAAAATCCTGTCAGTGCATTTTTAGACATAAATTCAGGATGATTGTAGTCATGTGGAGATTATTCGTGACTCTAGGAGACAATTTTTATGGGAAATTTGACAATAGCTAGGTAGCAAAATTCCCATAGGTAGTATAAGTGAAGGAGCTAAAACATATGAGAAAGCAGCAAGTGCCAGTGATATAAGGTAATGCAGAAAGCACACCTCTTAAACTACCACAGCTGCCAGAGTATCAGGTTATTAGAGGAATACAGGCTGACCCTTCTAGGGAGCTTTAGTTCCTAGCTCAGTGGTCCTTCTAGGCCAGCTTGGTTCTCTGCTTACTGAGGTTGTTCTGCCTGCTCTGCTGCCATAACTGGTGTTTGCAATCTGGCTCTTCTTACTTTCTATAATATTCTTTGTCTTTGGTTTTCACCAGCATCCACTGTTTCTATGTGAGTCATGTAGTGGCTACAGCACCAACCCTCTGTATCCATAGGGTCTACCTCCTTTCGGTCAATCAACTATAGATCCAATTTCTTTCTTTAAAAACTTCCATTGCTACTGAACATGTGTGTGCTTTTGTCTTGCCATTATTGTCTAAACAATACAGAATAGCAACTACTTACACAGCCTCACATTACAACAAGTATTATAAGTAAATGTGACTTTATTTAAAATCTATGAGAGGATATACACAGCTTCTACATGAACATTGCACCAGTTTATATACAGGGCTTGAGTATCCAAGGACTTCAGTATAGACAAGGGATCCTGGAACTGGTCCTTATAAGTAAAGCCAACTGTCCTTGTCAGCCTCAAGTGGCATTCTCATCCAAAACTTCCCGATTTGTTTTCATCTCTTAGCATCTCTGTTTCATTGCTCTAACAACAGCTATTTTTTAAGGACAATTCACTTCACCAATCATTTGCTCAACAACCAGTTCAGTGTTGGACATGTGCTCTGCACTTCCCATTCCCACAGGGTGAGGTAAACTGGGCTCTCCCCTGAGGCCTTTTCAAGTATATTTGAATAAGGCTGAGTCTAAAGAGCTTCCATGGAAAGAAGCCATGGAAGCTGTGTCTTGGCCATGGAAGCTGCAGCCATGGCAAGATTCATAGTAACAGCTCACTATCACAAGCCCTATAATTGCTGGCTGCTTCAGTTACTCGGATACCTTAGCAACCCATTTGACATTTAATCTTGCTTCTTGCAGTACTTGTTTCTACATTATGAAATCAAGATAACAATGGCTTAGACTTTTTTTTTCTGATTAATGATCATCAGGATTTTGAATGACATTTGGCCCAAGACAGTTTATTTCAGTGTGGCTGAATGGAGAGATGGTGATGACGGAAGATCTCATCCCAGGAAACTCAATCGAGACTCAGAGAACCATGTTAGTATCTGGTAGCTGTTGGGGTTTGTGGGAGAGAAGCGGACATGGGGAGGTTGACAAGAGAGCAAACGGAGATTGAGTTATAATGTCTAGAAGGAAGGCATGAACAAAAAAGATGATGACAAATACACCTGGAGTGAACTGTTTGTAGGATACCAGTGAAAACTGGTGTTTTATGCGAATATGAAAACAGAGGCAGATGGGAAGAATGCTGGCGCTCCGTATGGCAGAATGTAGAGAGTAGGGACTGCCCCTACCCATAAACACCTTGGCCATGGTGCCTTTGGTATGCTCTTCTCTATCACATGTGGTAGAACTTAATTATTTTAGTTAACTTAATTTATTTTTAATTTTAATGGCCACAGATGTTTAGTAGTAATACATTGAACAGCAAAATTCTAGAGTTTGATTACTTGGGGTTTAAATGTTTAACCTGGTAGCTGAGTGAATACTTTTAGGAAACTTCTTACTATGGTTTATCTGTATTTATCACCCCAAAACCTCACGCACTCATTGGGGCATGGAGCTAGAGTGTGTGATTCATTCAGGATCCAAGGCTGGGATTATGGGTTGTAGTACCACTGGGATTGTGGATGTGAGTGATACTCCCAGCCTGGGGTGGGCAGCCTGAATGCAACTTATGGGAGACAGACTTGCTCTCTGAAGCCATTGTTGCTGCTTCTCCTCCATTTTACTATTGCTCTTTGCTGCTACCACGAAAGATTGCCCTGCGCCCTGTGCTGTTCTGCCTTGGAGCCAGATGAGTAAGGACTGAAACCTCCACTAACTGTGAGCTGAATAAACTTGTACTCCCTTCATTCGGGTGTCAGCTATTTGCCCCAGCAATGAGAGAAGAGTAACTGAGACAATCTTGCTGCCCATTGGGTTTCTCATGGATAAATGAATCAGAATATGTTTTCAGAGCTGAAGAGTTTTCAGAGATATAGGGGCTGTAGTGGTCAAGTACTTTTTTCTGCATGCTTAGATACACTGTGAGACATAATCAAAGCTATGAGACATGAAAGAACTGTGCTAAAGTGACTCAGTGTCTAGTAGCAAGAAAAAACTCACATGTGGGAGAAAAGAAGTCAGAGGTTCAGTTCTTACCATGCTATAGCAGGGGTTTAGCAACTGCCACACAGTGTGGGCCCCTTGGAGAATGTTCCACTACTTGACAAATTTGGCCAGATTTTAACATTTAACAACGTATGAGACCTTTCAGTAGCCTTATCTGTGGTCTGCTACTAAATGAAACCAAAGTATGAAGAATGCAATACTGTAGGGTCAGACACCATCAAATTCTTGGTTTTGCCCAATTTGCAAGCTAATAAATTAGCCCATTAAGGATTTGGGCAAAGGACGCAAGACTTGTAAATCAGAGATAAAGACTCTTTACTATTCACAGCACAGTAAGGAGCACAGTTTGCATTGTTTTCTTGACCCAAGTCCCACTGTGGCTCAGAGGGATGCCAAGCAAGCAGAGGCACAAGAAGTTTCAGGAGTCTGTCACTGTGTAGCGAATGTTAAGTAAACTTATTCTTGGTCTTTGCCTAGACGTGGCATCTCTCAACATTGTTCGCTGGAAACAACTGGAGCACTTTGCATCTGAGCCTCACCCAAGTGGAAAGGAAAGGGAAGCACAGTCCTTGTGGTTGGCTGCCCCTGTCAACAGTCCTGACCTGGGGAGCTTTAATTCTAATCTATTATACTATAATGACACTTGCCAAGCACATAACCAAGCTCAAGGACCTTGCCCTCTGGCCCCATTGGAGTGCTCTGAACATTGTCAGGTTCCAGTGAAACATACATCTTCATAATTACCCGGAAGAGATCTGTGCTCCTTAGCCAGTATTTAAGCAACCTATACTTAGTATTTCTAATAACCATGAAAATGTATTTTTTATTTCATGTAAGATAAGGAGGAAACAATTGAAGAGTTCTTCCCAAGAAGAGAGAGCAATTTTGACTCCAGGGAAGCATATTTTAGTTTATTTCTCCCCATCTTCGTTTTGTCTTTATTCCTCCCTATCTACTGCCAGTTTTCTCTTACACAAGAATGTGACTCTTCACACTTTTCAGTATTGGCAATTAAACCGGACATGGGTCTATTTCCTTATGTTGTCCCACAGTGAGGCTAATGGTACCAAACCCAGAACCAATCAGTACCGATCAGATTTTCTTTCTTTATCTGCTATGGATACACAGTGAGATACATGGCAGAGCAGCAGTTAAGAAAAGAAGAGGTCTGCTCAAAGGAAGAAGGAAAATAAATCCGATGAGCAAGTTTTATAGTTTAGAAGATTTTTAACTCTTGTTACAAAGAGTATGAATGATCAAATAGGATGGACTTCTTGGAGACAAGTCATTATAGGGTTCTAAAGGAGAGCATTATTGATCATGCAGTACAAAAAAGTATTTTTCTTCCTTATTAGTCCCTTTTTTAAAAACTTAACTTTTAGGGGGGTATAGGTTCTCACTACACAGCTTGGACTTGTAGTGATCTTTCTCTTTTCAGTTTCATTAGTGCTGCAATTAGAGGTGTGTGCTCCCACACCTGGACTCAGTGACCAGCTCAGAGCACCTGGGGGTAGGAACTGTACTGAGCATCAAACCCTGGTCTCTGCACTTGCCTAAGGAGACTCTTATTTCCCTGAGCTATCTCGCCAGTCCTGCTAATCCCTTTGAATGAGATTTTCTTATGCCTTCTACTGGAGTTTCCCAAAGCATTTGAAAAAACTTTGTACAGAAATGTTGACTTCTCTTTTCCATAGAAGGCACAAGTTAGCACATGGGAGCCCTCATAATCATAATAGGGAAGGGAGTAGGAGCACTGGGGAGTCACTGGGTGGACCTTAGCAGGTCCAGGACATAACAGGCGGCTTGGCATCATGGCACAGTGTTGTGTTCGGCCACTTCACTGTGAACAATGTAGAAGGGGCACAGCCCTGAGAAGTTCTCCTATTGCTGTGTGAGTCCTGAACCTCAATTCAAAGAACAGTGTAACAATACTCTGTAAAGGCTTTTGCAATGAGGACAGACACTGGGGACTTCAATTTCCTAAATCAGATTTTACCAGTATACTGATTTATTAGATCTCTACCTAATTAGGGGAGAATATTTTCCTCTACTCTTATTAATTTCTCTTCATAATTGAGAAATGACTTACTCTTTTATCACATGCTAGCTAATCTTTCATAAGATTTACATATTGTATTGTTGTGCTCAGGGTTTGCAAGAGAACCGATTTAGTATAGGAAACATAATTAATAGAATTATTTTAGAATATTCACCCAAAAAGTTAAATGCAAAAGAATTCAAGAGATCAGTCCATGCACTAGAGACTCAAAGAATCCAGCTGAGAGCCTGGACCCCATGGCAACATTGTCTGAGAAGCCAACTGGAGCCCTGGAGCCCACAGCAATGTCTCACCAAGTCTGTACCAAGGACCTGCACTGGGAAGCCCCCAGGTCAGTGGTGAAAGCTAGAAAGTCTGAGGCAGTGGGATGAAGGATCCATGCCAGCAGGCTGAGGGAGCTGCTTGGAGCCAGGAAGTGATGCTCAGAGTAAGCACCCGAGCTCCCCCATAGAGAACCACAGGCATTCTCAGTGTTGACAAGGACCCAAGTTCCTCCAATGATAAGAACAGCCAAGTTCACATCAGGAAAACTTCTCCACGAGAATCAACAGTGCGCTATCTTCCCCTCTGGTTCTCTTTTCATGCAATTGGCAACAATCCTTGGGGTGTACTTCTGCACCCAGAATCACACTGATTCTATTTAGCTGGGTGCTACAAATGGACCATGAGTTAATCCTCCACAATCCACCTCTGGTCAAGTTGATAACCGGCACATGGCCTTAAGCCATAGTCTCCAATGGCAGATTTGTGAAGAGTAAACATGTCCTGATCTACTCAGATGTACATTTATATAATAATTACATATATGTACTATTCTTACCAGACTCATTTTCACACCAAAAGCAAATATTCAAAGATACCTCAAAATTCAAGGTTAAAACTGCAATATTTTGAATATATAACCCAGTTATGGACCTGTATGTAAAACCTGCATTAAAGTTATATTAAGAGCCTAAATGAGGTTAGCCTATTGAGACAAGGTATGGTGGCACATGCCTGTAATCCCAGCTCTTGGGAGACTGAACACAGGCAGATCACAAGTCCAATCTACATAGTGAGACCCTGTAGACCCTCGACTAAAATATTAAAAAAAAGAAAAAAGATGGTTGGCCTGTTGATTCTCCTGGTATGAACTCAGCTGTTCTCATCACTGGAGGAGCTTGGGTTCTCATTATCGCTGAGGATGGCTGTGGTTCTTTGCCTGGGAGCACTTGTCCTTATTTTGAGTGTCATGTCCTGGCTCCAGAGCAGGTCCCTCAGCCTGCTGGCACAGATCCTTCATCCTACTGGCACCGGCTTCCTAGCTTCCACCACTGACCTTTCGGCCTTCCCAGTGCAGATCTTTGGTACAGACTTGCATGAGATGCTGTTGTAGCCTCTCAGCCTCCAGCTGGACTCCTGGAGGACATTGTCCTGGGCTGTAGATCTTTAGGTTTCTAGTGTATGGATATGCCTACTGCCCTCTGCTGCATTTGACCTTTTGTGTGAGCATGATAAAGTAGTCCTTGAATTCTGTGTCCTGCAGTAAATCTATTTCCCTGCAAACCCTGGTTACAATTGTTGTGTCTCACTGGATTATAAATGCACTCAAAAGGACTGGAAAGAGAGTTGTGGACCTAGTTGACTACTATGTCCAGAGGCTATAAGTGAACATAACTCAGAACCCTGGGAGTTAGGCTGCTTGCCCATGGTCATCCAGGGGGACAGAGGCTTGGTGGGACGCCAGCCTGTGGCGTCTTTAACACCTGGTGTCCTGCTACCACTCATCATGAAGTACCGAATGCCCAGGCAGTGAGCTGTGGCTCATTATCATTCAGAAACACTGCTTCCTGACTATGTTAACTTCTTTCCTTCATCACCCATGGCTATCCCTGCGGATATTGTTGTGTAAAATAAGCCAAATCCAAGGTTCAAGAGTCTCTGTCAGAGGAAGCAGATACATGTCACCTTTGGACATCATGTTACCCAGCACATAAACACCTGAAAGTGGAGATTACTGAGGCCTACAAGCAGCTGAGAAGCAGGTAGGGTCAAGAAGGAGATCATATGGCCTCTTGTCCACCAGCTCAGCTATGCTACAGGGCTTAACTTCTGAGATAGAAGATTGTCAGTAAGTAACAAAAGATCCTTCTTCAGAAGGAAATTTGTGGGGTGCAGAATGCATGCAATGTTGATTCAAGGAGAGCAGTTCCATGATTTGCTTAGAATACAGCAGGGCCCAGGGCCAGGGCCATCAATACAGATGTCAGGACCACATAACACCTTGACATGAGGAGCCAGCAGACCTCACAGAAGGCCCCAGCAGAGTGTGACATTCTGAGTGTGCAAGCCATGTGTCAGGGCCCTTTGGCAAACCACAAACTATAGGCCAAAGATGGACAGGATCTTTCTTGCTCAGCTAGTGGAAACAAACCATAAATCTCAAAAAATTAATATTATTTTAATCTTTGTTCCCTCAAGACAGAGGAATTCAATGCTTTCCACTAAAAACACATGACATGGACTTATACAAGAAAATATTTTAATACTTTTTAACTCAGGAAAGGCTAACATTGATTGCACAATAGAGTTCCTTCAAGTAACATTCTGTTTCAGAGGCTCTGGCAGAAATACTACACAACTTGGAATGTGGAAACAGCTTTCTAACAGAGCATCTTGTGTCCGCATGCTTAGTGTATTCACAGGCCCAGTACCGGGAGGGGTTCTGTGTGTTGATGGACCGAACAACTCATTAAGTCCTGGGAGTAGCTGATATATTTATGAAAGGAATGAGCACAAAAATAATCTGAACCAAAATGTATATGAGCACTGGGTCAGGGGCAATGTACACCAGTTATTCAAGATTCAGGTGGACTTTCAAGGAAGAAGTGACTTCTGACATTGTTCTTCAAGATGCACCAGACATATTTGGGAAGAGGAAAGGAGAGACAGAGGTCATGAATCTTAGGTACCTGTTGTGAATAAAGTGTCAGTACTGACATAGGTAGGATCAGTAGGAACTTCAAACTCAAGTAGTAAGGAAGATCAAGAGAAATGGTGTCTTGGTTGACTTGCTGTTGTCCCACCTGAACCCCAGGACTGCACAAACCAGGAAGAACAGCAATACATTGGCTCATGGTTCTGGAGTATTGGAAGTCCAAAAACATGGCATTGCTATTAGTAAGAACCCTGGTGAGCACAGCTGCCAACAAGGAATCAGTACCAGCCTATTCGTTTACATTGTATAGAAACAAGAACTTTGAGAAATAGTCAAGGATTGTAAGGCATGGCACCTGTCCTGTTGGGAATTCCTGTCTCCTTGGGTATCATGGTTTGGTGTTTTTCCAAGAGGAACAGTATAATACAGGCCAGGGTTTATAATAAGATTTTATAAGGGATCACCCAAGAATCCTATAGAAGAAGTGTAGGAAATCTTTCCACACACTAAACACTAAGGAATCCAGTGGAGGGCCTGGATCCTAATATTCTGCCTGAGTCTGGCTGAAAACCTGGAGCTCATATAGTGCCTCTCAACTGAGGGGGCTTGAGAGTCTCATGCAAACCTGCTTCAAGGTTCTGTACTAGAAAGGAGCAAAAAGTCAGTGGTAGAAGCTAGAATGTCTATGTCAGTGGGATGAAGGATCTGTTCTAGCCAGCTAAGGGATCCGAATTGGAGCCAGAAAGCAGCACTCAAAGTAAACACCAGAGCTTCGCCAAAGGAATTATAGCCATCTCCAGCAACAGTGTGGGCCAGAGCTCCTCCAGCAGTGAAGAAGGCTGCATTCCCGCCAAGGAGGCTAATGCGATATACTTCTCCAGGAGACTGAGCGGTGTGCCATCTTCCCCTCTGGAGCCAGACAGCTATGCTCAAGGTGAAGACCAGAGCTCTCTCAAAATGAAACGCAGCCATTCTCAAGGACAGCAAGGTCTCCAGCTCCTCCTCCAACAAGGGCAGCCAAGTTCACCAGGAAAGTCAGCATGCCACAGTCACCCAGAACAGCCCAGGAGAACCAAGGTTTCCAAAAGCTCCAACAGCTACTCCGAACGGCATGCACAACAGCGTCCCAAGAGCATCTCCTGTTTTGCCTTTTATGCTGTCGGCAACAAACTTCATGTGGGTCTCTTACACCCAGCACCACATTAGCTCAGTTCAGCTTGGTGTAATAAGTTGACCATCAGTTAGAAACCCACTACATTGGACAAGCAGAGAGAAGGTGCACAAAACTGCGTGCCAATGAAGTGGGCACTTCAACTCCACGAAAGCCACCTAGACATGGGAACTATCTGTCATGGTTTTAAAAACATTTAGCTTTTCTTCCAATTTTCAAACTTGGTCAAAGAGAATTAAAAAGAGAGAGACCTGAAAGTACTTAATTCATTAAATTATTTCATAGCCATGCTTCTAGAATAACCACAAACTGTGATTTTATAGTTCTAGATCTATATCCCACAAGAAACAGAAAAAAGATCAAGTTAGAAGAGTGACAATTCCTGGATAGAACCCCCCCCCCCAAAAAAAAAAAAAAAGAAAACAAACGAAACCTAGAGAAGAGAGAGAATGGAAAGTGACCTCATCACAAGGGTGTTTTCACTGAGCACTTTGTTCAAAGCTGCCCGTGTGAGAGGACTTTACTGTAAACCCCAGGGACCAGGCATGCACCATTTCACCACAGTTTTTCTATCCTCTATTTCCTCATATCGCACGTCCTTAAGCTTTCACCTGAAATCAAAGGATTTTACTATCAGAAATTGTGTTAGATTATATGCTGAAAGTTATTAGGAAAAAAGGTCTGATTCCCCCTATAGACAAATGTTCTAGAACAAATTTATTCCACAAAGCAAGAGTGACTTACTAAGTAAAAATAATTAGTCTATTTATCTGTGGTGAGCCTCACTTCCTGGGAATTCTGGCTTCTGCTGAACTCCTTGAAGGTAGAAAGAGAATCTTTTATACTTTTGTCCCCAGAATCTAAGTCAGTGCTTAGAAAACATTTATGAAGAATCAGTGAACAAATAGTGGGAGTTGGGAGCAACTTGTACGTGGAATTAAGCATTAAAACAAAATCACCAAGAGGCACATCTGTCCTCTCCAGTCTTAGTGACCAGAGGGCTTCAGCTCTCCCAATTGGTTTAGATCACAAGATCACTCCTCAATTCTAAAATTGCAGGCTTCTACAAACCCCAGAAAGGTACCTAGTGGTACGGGAATGCCTTCCCATGCCCTAAAATGTTTGGTTGCTGTGCATTAAATGTCTGCCTTTTCTGAAAGGCGAAGACAAACGGGGCACAGTCTTTGGCCCAAGGTCTCTTCATAGTGAATGGGAGGCACAGGATGGTTACCTTAGGAGTCCACAGCTGTGCAATTGCTGCTGAAAATATCAAACTCTCAAAAAGTGCAGTATGCGATCCAGTGTGTGACCCATATCCACAGGGGGAAATGTTCTGGGACCTGGGAGGATTGCTGGAAGGACACACCGCTTACCTCTGGACATTCGCCAGTGCATGCGGCACCAGCACTGGACACACAGAAAGAATGCCTGGATCAAGAACCGCAGAAAATGCATTTGCTCTTCCTCTTCTGTTGTTTGACATACACTTGGTAACATGGTACTGGGGCCACACTGTATAGCTTTAGGCTTACTCTTTTTGACGTCTTATCTTGAAAGTAAGAAAGTATAAATTCTAAGTGAAGCTTTGTACAGTCTGATCTCTTTCATCTTCCAAAAGGGCTCACACAAATGCTACTTGATGACAACCTAACCTCCTCCCTTGGTGCACTGGCGACAGTTCCTTGTAGACCCAGGGGTCACTAGAGCCTGGAAGAGCGTAGAGCCCTAGTGCTGAAGCCTCGTGGTAAAGTCATCTTCTCGGCAACCTCAGAAGCTCTTGATGATCTTACATGTACCATGGATAATCATAGCTCTTAGATGAATTTTGTAAGAATTAAATGGAAGAACACAGAGGAAGTTTTTGTTGGATATCAATATCAAAAACATTTAACATGAAATCTCCTGTCACCAAAACAAAATGCACTACTATTGGCTGTACACACTGGACTGTAGAGCGCATGTCTCCAATTCATTCTTCCTGCCTAACTGAAGCAGTTTACCTGTCTTAGCTCCTTTTATGTTTCCTGGCAGAATATCTGGCACTGTAATGTATTAAGAAAGAATTTTTTTTAGCTCACTATTTTGGAGGCTGAGAACCCAAGACCGAGCATACTCTCTCATCTGTTTGGTCTGAGATGAGGGCCATTGGCTACTTTGCACTGTGGTGGGTGTGGAACTTACCTGGCACACACAGCAGCCCTGCTTCTGACACCCTGCTCTCTTGCTGACTAATCCTCAGGCCTAATCCACTCCTCCGAGATTTTCATTAAGCCTTTCCAAGCTTGCCAACCGTGGCGCTAAGTTATTTCCCCTAAAGATACCACCACCTCAAAATCAAGACGAAGGGAATGAAACCTCAGCGCGAGTCTAGATGGCAGCAGAGTTGCTCAAGGAACCACATTCAAACCACAGCTCTCCCACTGACCCACTTTGATTGAGTCTCAGCCTTTGGTTGCTAGCAGGTTGTTCTCTGCTTCTTTGAGTTCAGCTATTTCAGAGTCTGTGTGTAAGGAGCTGATAGACTATTTGTTTTTCTACTAATTTCACTAACAAATGCAATTGAACTTGTTCCATTGAACATAAGACCCCCATGCTCATCCACATAGAAGAAAATGTAGGATTTCCATTTCTTTAAATAATTGATAATATTTCATTGATGGAAAATCTGGATATAAGTGCTCCAAAGTCAGAAATGTTGTGATTGCCCCTGTGCTGACACGACTGGAAATGGAAACCTGATCTCATGAGTCACGGTCAAAGCACAGGTACTCTAAAGGTACTGGATAAAACGTCCTTCAGAATATACGGCACGGCATGGGTGAGTTTTGTGTGTAGACTAAGGCCCACCCCCACAACATGTCATGCATATGCAAATATTTCAAAAATGAAAATTTGAAATATTCCGGCCCCTCGTACAGAATTTCACATAAGGGGATCCTCAACCTACATGTGTGCGGTCCTGACACCAGTGCATGATGTGGAATGAACTCTGTAAGAGCTCAGCTGTTGTCATCTTTGCTATTCTCTTTAGAGTTAATCATTACAGGGACACCTTCTTGGTCTTCTAAATCATAATGTGAAATTTCTTTTTTTTTTTTAATATTTTATTTATTTACTTTTTTCTTGTTTCAGAACCTTTATTTGTTTATTCACTCATTTTTATGGCCGGTTCAGCCCGCCCCGAGGGCAGGGCTGGCACAGCATGTGGTGCCGGGGATCGAACCGCAGTCCCTGAAGCTGCCCAAGGTTTCCCAAGCAAGCGCTTTAGACCACTGAGCCATTCCACCAGGCCCCTGAAATTTCATAAATTATGAAGATTTCATAAATGTGAAATCTTCCTTGCCTTTCTCTCTTTTCGTTAAGCCAAGTTGATTGTCCTTTTCATCTTAGCTTCCTTGTCACCATTCTGCCATTGGCTTCTCAGGCTCTGTGTAACTTTTTACCATCTCCCTTGAATTTCACCTGAAATTTCCCAATGAATTCTCAGTTATTTTTCTTATTCTCTCTCCACATTTAAAAAAATTATCCTCTGCCCTGAAACCACAGTGACTGTACTGAAAGAAATGATGGCTATGATAAGGATAACATGAACGAGGTTTTCTAGAATTCTCTCATGTAGTCCTTCCAGCTGTTTGATGAAGCACACACATATATTGTAGGCTTTGGACACAACAGAATTTACCCAATGACAGGTCCAGCATACAACAGTGTCTAGAGCCAGATAGCACGGGTTCAAATCTCTTAGCATTTAAATTTCAGTTTTTGCCTTTTTGTATCTGTTTATACACTTTGAATGGGGTTATTGTGAAGATGAAGTGAACTGTTGCTTGACAAGCAGTCAGAATGGGGCTTGTATGTCAGTGCTATCTAAGCATTGCTTGATGTCATCAAACAATACACCACTTAGAATGTGACATCATTCAATGGCTTCAGAAAGAAGACTACGCCTTTGTCTGTGAGGTCCCTTTTGACCATGTGCATGATGGCATGAAAGGTAAACTGATAGAACAGAGAAGCCTGGGAAGACAAGAAGAATGAGTTTGCTAGAAACACATCATGTGAATCAGAAACATGAACTGGATTCCATATATATATATATATATATATATATATATATATATATCTTTAGGACAGGGTCTACAGGATGTATAGGATCTTACTACATAGATCAGACTCAGTGATTCTCCTGTTTTCAGCCTCCCCAGCACTGCTATTACTGCCACCACGCCCAGTCTCAATCGCCATCTCAGTGCTCCCTGGGGGCGGGACCAGCAGGCCTACCAGAGATCAAACCTGGTTGCTGAGCCCTACCTAAATAGGTCCTTTATTCCACTGAGCTATCTGGCCAGCCCAGTGAACTTTATGCTAAGACCAAATGAATTAGGAGAAGCTGAGAAATCAGTGGCTACAGTAGAATCATGTGAAAGCAGTTGGCTTTAGAAAATAAATTTAAGAAATTATTTTTATCTTGGCTATATTTTTTTAGCCACTGGTATTTTAGCTTAGCTATGCTAACCCAGAAATGATGGCTGATGCGGGACCCTGGAGAGTTTGGGTGAATGGGCGGTGGTGTACACACTGTCACAGGGAGGTGAGAAATGGTGTGGAGGACCAGAGGGGTGGCATTTCTAGGAGGAAGACCATTTGTCTCCATGCTGGTGAAGGCCTGCCCTGATTCCGTGTGCGCACGTGTGCTGAGCTGGCCAGGAAAATATTCTACCCCTCCACTGGCTTTAGGCGATGCAAATGCGTCTGGCCAAAGAACGGCCTTCGACTATGAAGCTGGAGCTACGCTGGGAGGTGCTGCGTTGCAGGCAGGGATGGCGCCTCATGGGAACATCCCTGGCATTTCGAGCAGGAAGACCCAACATCAAGCTCAAGCACCTAGCCCAAAGCACAAGATACTTATTCAAACTATGGCGTGCAGATTCCCCCAGACTTAGCAGCACTTGTTACAGAATCCATGCTCTTTCTGCACACCTCCCTTGCACATTGCAAAGGAGCCACTGCGCCTTCTGCCTAGCCCGGCTCACAAGCTCATGGACTTCCCACTCTTCTCAGCAACTCAACCCAAGAAAACAGAATGGTTAGGAAAAGCAGGAACTGAGTGTCACAGGAAAGTTGGGTGAATTGAGCTTGCTCTGAGTTCCTTAAGAGACACTGCAGAAAGAGGTTCCGACTCCAGAGGAGACGGAGGCTTTATTTGATTTAGTTTAGTTCAGGTTTGTTTGTTTGTTTGTTTGTTTGTTTTGGGGGGGTGTTTTTGTTGTTGTTTTGCTTTGTTTTGTTTTGTTTGCATTTTCAGCCTCTTTTTTACTTTTTTGCTGGGAAGGTAAATTGCTTTGTGAAAGTGTTAGAAGTGGCCTTTTGACAGCCAGATGGTACTGAAGTAAAATTTCCATTTTAGTCAAACTGGCTTCACACACTATGCAATTTTCTTTATCCCCCAGTTTAAATTTAAGGTTCCCATAGAGATATCATACTCAATCAAAGCCGACAGGTTATTTCTATTCAAGTTTGGGGTTGAATGGAGACTAACTAGAATGGGGCTTCTATTGCTAATAATTCATTTCAGTGGCGGAATGCAGTACTTCTGGTGGCATTAAGAAGATAAAACTCAGCGCTGCTGAAATTGAAAAACAGATTGTTAGGGAAATTTGGCATATTTAAATAAAATCGCCATTTATGTTGATAGTTTCCTGAATTACAGACTCCCTAATTCCTCTCCCTCTCCCGGTTGCGTCCCTTCCTGAGGATTTTAATTATTGGTTTCCTAGAAGAGAGACACCTTGAGCCCCAGTTGCGGGATTGAGGCAACGACGGCTGCTGGTGGTCAATTCCAAACTACTGTGCAAAACAAAAATCCATCTTATGTCATTATCCCCAGAGGGCAGGAGAAACACACAGTTCTGCTTTCCACAGGCTTTAATTACCCTTTCAAACATGCTCAGTTTGGTCCACACATAATGAAAGTTAATTGTTTATGATCATGCGGGCTCTGGCAGAGCCAAGCTTGCTGCTTTGCAGAGGATCATGAATCTGTGGCCGGGGAAAGTAATAATTAGAGCACATGTGACGCATGAAGCCACGGTGTCCACTTTGGCAAAGAGAAATGGGGAAAAGCACAACATAAATAAACGTTAATGAAATTTTGGAAATAAAATTTAATTCTCTTAGTTCAATGAGAGGAAGATTTGTACTAACAGTGTTTAGAAAAAATATGTCTGCATCTTATACTCTGAACAATTACTATGAAGATAATATGCAATGTAGTAATTGTAACTGTCCTACTAACACGTCTAGAAACTGCCTCACTGTTATTTCTTTTTTGTTTTTTTTTCCGGACCAGGGTTTGACCTCATGACCTTGCACTTGCCAGGCAGGCACTTGTGCCATGGAGCTATCTCCCTGGCCCCCTCACTGTTATTTCTTTCTCATTAAAATTAATAAAATTTATTCATCGGAGTGACAAAAGATGCTCTCATCAATGGCCAAACTTCAGAAGCAGATGGAGAGCTCCCAAAACCTGTCTCCCAGCGTGAGCAATCTGGGACCATCACCCTTGTACGTGGTCATCGATGTTCAGGAAATGAACATGAACATATAGCACCTTATACACTATACTCCACAGACAGAATTCATATCAGTAGACAAAAATTGAATTTGGGCCTACTGAGGGCAAACAGCCACCACAGTTTTTATTTAAAAAGGCTAGTGAGAGACTGTGCATGGTGGCCCACACCCATAATCTCAGCCCTTGAGAGGCTCGAAACAGGAGCATCATTAGGTGTCCGATCTGTGTAGTGAGACCCTGTACTAAACAAAAAATAATAAATAAATAAGCTAGTGTGATAACTCAGAGACAAAAAAAAAAAAAAAAAAAAAAAATTGCTTCCCATGGCTCCTGAACTTGCACTGCAGGTCCAGAGAGCTTGCCCTGGCCTCTCTGCTTAGATTTATAATGTGAGGTCAAATGTGAGGCCTCTCTCAGATAGTCTCTCTATCAATAAAACAAAAGCCATGGTTATCCAGAGTGACTGAAATTCATAAAGACCCCCCTCCTCGGGTTACCTTTACAAGTGCTCATCAGGAACAGCAACCGTGAACAGTTCAAAGACCAGCTGAGAAGAGACTCCATGAAAACCTGTGTCTCCATGTCTGTGCAGGAAGCCTGTGGTGAGGAGTTTAAGCAATTCTGGAAGAAAGCTGCACAGCCGGCACCCGCTCTGCCCGAACCGACACCCGCTCCATGCATCCCCTCTGCACCAGCCCTGTGCCTCAGAGCTCTTCCCGACATGCTGTGTAGACTCCAGACCACAGATGATATTAATTTATCACCCAAAAGTCACACAGTTTATGCTTCCCCAAACCCTAAACACCATTCTTATTCAAATTTTTAAAAAATTTAATAGTACAAAACGATTACACTTATGGGGAGTTAGCGCACATACACAACACATACAAATCTATTTTTTCGAGCTCCTACTGCTCCATTGCTTTCCCGCCACTCCCAGCCCTTGACCCCTGTCTACTCACGAAAGCTCTGTTTCTCCTGCTTTCTTGCTCCCGTGTTTTCTGCTTCCGTGCTCTTCCCTCCCCTCACTCCCTGGCCATCTGTCATTCCCCTTCTCATTTCCTGCTTCCTCTCATCTGTCTTTTATTTTACTGTTTATGTTTTGGGTTTCTAGAGGGAGAGACACCACACAGTATTTAAGTCTGTGTGTCTGATTTATTTCACTTAATGTTACAGTCCACCTAAGAACAAAACATTTCCTTCCCAAAGGAAGACGTCTCTCACTCAGTAAGAGTGAGAGAGTTGGAAAAGGTTACTTCCGAGAGACGGGGAGGACGCCAGTTCTCTTCTCTCTGCTCTTGGAAGCCCATTCAAGCCTTCAGAGAAGAACCAGTGTGCCCCTGTTGTTGGCCTGGCTGAAGGGTGTCACAGCCAGGAATAAAGCAGGGCAATGCAAACACCCCAGGGAGGGGCTGAGAGAGGAGGCAGTTAACACCCAACTAACTGCACAACCGCAACATGAGTGAAGAGCTAAAGGATACCTCAGGCGAAGATGAAAGTGCTCACGCGGATTCATTATAGGCCCAGCCATCACAGATGTAACTCAGCTCCCAGATGAGGGCCTTAGGTGTAAGTCATTAAAAAAATAAATAGGGCCCGGTGGGATGGCTCAGTGGCCTAAAGTGCCTGCTTGGGGAAGCTTGGGCAGCTTCAGGGACCGCGGTTCGACCCCGGCACCACATGCTGCACCAGCCCTGCCCTCGGGGCGGGCTGAGCCGGCCATAAAAATGAGTGAATAAACAAAGGTTCTGAAACAATAATAAAAATAATTAAAAAAAAAATAAATAAATAAATAAATAAATCTCATCAATCACAAGAGTGCAGTTGGATAGCTTTTAGTTCCTCTTCTCTCGTTGCTGGGACAAATACCCGACACTCAAAAGGAAGGAAGGAAAGGCTTATGTAGCTCACAGTTACTGCAGGTTTCAGTCCATACTTGGCTGGATCCAAGGCAGAGAGGCATATGGCAGAGAGCCGCAGTTCATGGTGGCAGAACAGCAATAATGGCGACAGGCAACCGAACAACCAGGGAAGCAGAGAGCAACAGCGCTGGTCTGTCTCTCTCTCTTTAAATTACTTTAAGCTCTCTGCCTTAGCCTATCTGCCTCAGGCCACACTCATAGTCTCAGCAGTACTCAGACCTTAATCCCAACAGTACTAAGACATGGAATCCCAGCGGATCATCATTCAAGTCTCAAACTCTAGAAGTCCCCGCCCCATGATGGCATGAGGATTTGGGGGGACAACTAGACATAAACTGTAACACATGCCGAAATCAAGACATAAACATTTTTATTACCAAGCTACATACTGCTTAAACTACTCAACGCTGGCTTCCTGCAGACACAAGTTTATCATGAAATCTGTCCTAAGCCATTCTTTGAACTATTTACAGATGCTGCTCCTGCTAAGAGCTTAAAAGTATGACATGTGGCCGGGCGTGGTGGCGCACGCCTGTAATCCCAGCACTTGGGAGGCTGAGGCAGAAGGATCGATGCAAGTTCGAGACCAGCCTGGGCTACAAAAGTGAGCTCAAGGCCAGCCTCAACTGCATACTGAGACCCTGTCTCAAAAAGACAAAAAAAAAAAAAAGTATGACATGTGGAGGTCACTATAAGTCTGGATCACTCTGGGTCACCCTGGTTTTTGTTTCCTTGCTGATGTCCTTGGGCCCTCTCCGAGTCCACTGTGAGTCCAGACTTTATTCTGTGGTTACCACTGAGATGTGGCTTTTTTCAAGATGTGTAGTCGAATCACTCACTTCATGTTCCTTGTATCTGCATGTTTCTCCCCCAGCATGTCTATGAGATTTATCCATGTTACTGAGGGTTCTGAGGCATTCATTTATTATGATTTGAAGTAGTTTTCTGTTGTATGACTGTATTATGATTTTTTAATCGATTTACACACTGGTGGTTGATTGGGCTGATTCTAGTTTTTCATTTTGTTTTGGGATTTATTTGGTTCCAGGAATTAAACTCAGGACTTTGCACTTGCCAGGCAGGTGCTTTAGACATCGAGCTATTTCTCAGGCCCCCAGTTTTTTCCCTGACTATTAAAAATTTTAAATTATTATTTTATGTATTTAATAAGGGTCTATAGGGTCTCACTACACAGATTCTCCTATTTCTCAGCCTCCTAAGCACTGGAATTACAGGTACACTTGTTACCATACCTAGTCACACTTGCCATATCAGCAAGCCCTGGGGGTTGGACCAGCACAGCAGGCCAGGGATCGAACCCCTGGCCTCTGTGTCTACCTAAGCAGGTACTTTCATTTGCTGAGCTATCTGGCTGGTCCAACATTAAATTATTTTTTTGCATTGGCATTCTTTTTGTCACTTGTATAGGACTGCAATTCCCAAGTAATATGGCAATTCTATACTCAATAAAATATCACCTAAGCAATTAGTTTCCCAAAGTAGCTATACTGTTTTTACTATACACTACAAATTTATGAGTATTCCATTTGTTCTATCATGCTGTAATATTTGCTATAGTCAGGCTCTAGCTTTAGCCATTGTAGAGGATATAAAGTGGCATCTTACTGTTGCTTTATTTGTACTTCTCAGAAGTCAAGTCACAGAGACAAGCTTTTCATTTTTTGTTGATGTTGCTGTTGTTGACATTTCACTCATCTTTAATGTAGTGTGATTTTAGTAGGATGTCTTAGTTATTGTTCTCTCATTGTTGAGACAAAATACCCAATACGCAAGGTAGAGGAGCAAGGGTGTATTCGGCTCACAGATTGCAGTTGTTTCAGTTCATAATCAGCTGACCCCAAGGAAGGGCAGCTTGGCAGAGGGCTATCACAGAGGAAAAACAGCTCATGGGGCAGAAGACAAAAAGGCAAACAAAGGAGAAAATGAGACAAACCTGTTTCTGTCCCTTATATTGTACCCAGTCTGCCAGGATGAGGGCAGTGCCAACGCAGTGGACTGACTTAGTAACCACATACTGTTAGTCCCCCCAGCCTTAATCCCAGTGTTCAACTATGAGTCAGCCACACACTCTAGCTTCTCCCACCTCTGAATGAACGCTGAGACCACACAGAGCTTTGGGAGGACACCTAGAGATGAGCTACAGGTTAGGAGAAATGATGCTCTGCTACCCAATAGTAAAATGGCTTTATACATTTTAATTTAAATATGTTGTCATATATGTAGTTCACAATATTTTCTACAATATTGTGACTTTCTTAGCTTGTTCATTGTATTTTTAGAAGAACATGTGTTAACTTATGTATCTACTTATTTATAACATTTATTTTGTGCTACTTTTCACTATATAAATCTCAAAGTTCTGATTATACTGCAGAGCTACAGTGATTTTTTAAAAAAAGGACAGCAAAATATTGACAAAATAAAAACCTACACTTATAAATCAAAGAAACAGAATAGAAAATACAGAAACAACCCCAAGAACCTACCTTTTCTGTTGTATTTGTGCCCCTGAAACTCTCCTGTAGTCGTAGGGCAGGCTTCTAGAGCTTGTGGTTAATTCATGATACAATGCTAGGATTATGAGTGCGAGTGTTTCTGGGATTATGGGTGTGAGTGCTATACCCATCCACCCATCCTGGGACAGTAGTTTGAATGCAATATAAGGGAGAGAGGTTTGATCTCTGCTGTTGCTCCACGCATTTCTTTTTTTCTTTTTTTTTGGCAAACTTAATTCATTTTATTTTTCTCATGTAAAAACTATGTTGTAGCTACTGCTGGAGCTTCAGCCTTCTGGACAGAGACTCTGGTATGGATTTTCACAAGATGGTTGGTAAATTCCTGTTGGGGAAACTTAGTGAATACACTAACCTTTCCAGAGGTCAGGGGTCAGATAGCTGTAGGTCTTGGAGGTGGCCTCAAAGGTGGCCTTAGCAAAGTTGCCCAAGGTAGCAGTGTAGCCCTTAGCAGAGGTGCAACAGTCATTAATACCAGCCATCAGCAGCAGCTTCTTGGGTACAGGGGCCAAGACGATGCCAGTGTCTCTGGGGGCAGGGATCAGGCGCACCAACACAGAATGACAGCGGCCAGTCATCTTGCAAGGAACAGTGTGGGGCTTGCCAGTCTTGTTTCCCCATAGCCTCTCCTCACGGGGACAATGGAGAGCTTGGCCTGGATGATGGCCCCATGACTGGCAGTGGCTACTTCCTTGGAACACTTTACACCTAGGCCAAGATGACCGTTGTAGTCTCTAATGGCGACAAATGCCTTCAACCTGGTCCGCTGGCCAGCACCAGTTCACTTCTGCACAGGTGTGATCTTCAGAACTTCATCTGACTCCTTGATAGGTGAGAAAGAAAGATAAATTGCCTCCAGGGACTTGATCTTCATGTCTTTGACCAGCTGGCCCAGCGTGGTGACAGGAATCCACTCTTTGTCCTGGGCCTTAGCCTCTGCCACGCCCACAACTCTGAAGGCTACCGCCCCACCAAAGCCTCCACGGAAGCTGCCACGGCCTCCCATGCCTGGGACCCTGGGGCCCAGACCTGCTGCACCGTGTCATCTGTCATTTGGCGTTACCCTGAGAAAGAAGCCTTTTTGTTCTTGCTCTTTGTTGCTTTCCACTGCCATGAGCTGCTACCTTCTATCACGTGCCACTCTGCCTTGGAGCCAGCCAAGTATGGACTGAAAGCTCCACAAACTATGAGCTAAATAAGCTTTTCCTTCCTTAATATTTGGCGCCAGGTATTTTGTCCCAGCCAAAAAGAGACAGGTAGGAAAGTTATTGTCTTTGACAAAAGTCTCAAATATCCTTCACTGGAGTAAGGATAACCTCATTAACAAATGGCACTGTGAAAACTGGTTTTGCACATGTCAGAGATACCTCTCACCAAGTACCAAACCAAAATAAAAACAGATCAGAGATCAAAAAAAAAAAAAAAATCAGATCAGAGATCTAAACATTAAAACAGAGACACATACTCTACTGGAAGAGATAGTAGATAAAACATTTGAAGACAGAGTGTTAAAAAAAAAAAAAGACCTTATGAACAAAATTCCAATTGCAAGGAAATATTGCCAACGATCAACAAACAGGATCTCACTGAATTAAAAAGCTTCTTCCAAAAACAATTTTTTAATAAAAAATTTAAAAAGCTTCTTCCTAGCAATGGAAACCACCAACAACATGAAGAGACAATCTACAAAGTGCAAAAAAAAAAAAAAAAAAAAAAAAAAAAAAAAAAAAAAAAAAAAAAAAAAAAAAAAAAAAAAAAAAAAAAAAAAAAAAAAAAAAAAAAAAAAAAAAAAAAAAAAAAAAAAAAAAAAAAAAAAAAAATTGTCACCAGCTACTACTCCTCAGAGGACTAATATATCAATTATATAGAATACACTAAAATAACTCCAAATAGTAGAGACACACATCCCAGTGGCAGGCCGTGAGGCCTACCCTGGTCCCAGGTCCCTGCTCAGATGCCACCCATGGGAAAACTGCCCATTCCTCTGAGTTTTCCTCTCACCCAAGGTGCCACTTACAGAGATCTAATCCTGCTACTGCTTGACTCGAGGGTTCAAAGGAAGATTGAGGACAAAACAGACATCCAGGTAGTTTCACAAGCCAGCAGCTAAGGGACTCCTGCCTCTGGTGGCCAGAGGATTCCTGAGTTTTTGGCTCATGTTCCTTTTTTTTTTTTTAACTCACCATGGATTCGAGCAAGAAAAGCAACACAAAATTAATGAAGGCCTGCTCAGGTAAACTATCAGCACTACTGACTTTTCTCTAGGACCTGCAATATCCCATCACCTTGGGTTTTGTCTTTCTCCTTTCTTTTCACAGAGGAGGGTGACTAGGCCTGAGCTCTCCCTCACTGGTCTTCCACATACCCCCTAAGTCTAAAGATTTAAGGCCAAGACTGGCATCTGAAATGAGTAGACACTTTTCTGGTGATGAAGTACAAATGGCCACTAAATATGTGAAAGCATGCTCAGCATCACTAGTCATTCAAAAAATGCAAATAAAACAACACTGAAATTCCACCTCCAGAATCAATGTTTACCATAAAATAAACTGATGAAAAGCAAATCCTTCTGAAGCTGTGAGGAAAATAAAACCCTCCTCCACATCAATGGGAATATAAACTGATACAGCCATTGTGAAGATCAGTGCAAAAATTCCACAGAAAACTAAAACTAAAGGTTCCCTTTGTCCCAGCTGTTCTCTTTCAGGGTATCTTCTCAAAAGTGTTAAAGTAATCACAGTACATTACATGTATGAACATGTTTATAGCAACACAACGTATATGATACTAAACCCTAGAAAGAATTTACGTTCCCATCAACAGATGAATTGATTAAGACAATCTTATATTTCTATATACTAGAATACAACTCTTGTATGAAAAAGATCAATGAGACAGTCAAATGGTGCATCAAGACAATGATCCTAAGTGAAATAAATCAAGCACACAAGTGTAACCACCACAGCATTTCTCTTGCACGAGAAACCCAAGGTTCAAATAGTGAGCAAGATAAGCAGTACATTGGGGTATAGGAAGAAGTTGTTCAAATGGGAAGGGGAACAAAAATGAGAAAAACAAGAGAACTAAAGAAAAACGGAGGGGCCAGCAAGATAGCTCAGCAGTCTGAAGTACCTGCTTAGGCAAGCTTAAGCAAGGAGTGCAGTTATATTCCTGGCATCACAGGCTGTGAGGGCCACACACCCAGGGTGAGCTGATCCAGCCCCTCAAAGGAAAAAGAAGAAAAATGGAAGGAGAGCATTTGTAAATGGGGAGGAGGAGCAAGGTTGATGAAAGGAGGGGGAAAGAGATTGAAAAAAGAATTAAGATGCTGTGTACCTGTACCACACTTCATGATGAATGTATTAGCTATGCAACTCAAACAGGTACTAATGAAAAAAAATTAAAAATAACCATTTTAGTTGTATATACAGTTGAAATGTTATTGAGATTTCTAATACACTATGCCCAAACTCCTTCAATGATAACTTTGCAAAACTATAAAATTATAACACAACCACTATATTTACATTAATACTGCCTACCTACTTATTTATATTTTCCCAGCCTTAGCTATGGCTATTTGTGTGTGTCTTAACTTCTATACAGTTCGTTCACCTGTGTGGTCTGCTTTTCCACTGTCACAGTCAAATATTGGTTCCCCAAACACAAAGATCCAGCGTATCACATTTAATAATAACACACACAACTCCCATCCCACCTACACTCCTCATCTCTGGCACCCGTGTACTTAATTTATTTTCATGTGAACATGAGTTTTCATTTCCCTGGGATGAATCTTGAAGAGTGCAGCAGCTGAGTTCTAAAGCAACAATGTTTAATTTTAGAAAAAGTATACAAATATTTCCAGAGTTGATCCACAATTTTGCTTCTCTGCCAGCAGTATAATGAGCAAAGACTTAATTTGACATTTTTTTCACTGAATGTATGCATATAACCAATAGCCACAGGGAAAGGAGTCTAACATCATTAGTTATTAGAGGAATATAAATCAAAAGAAAAATGAGATGTTAGTGCACACGCAACCACTAGGATGACATTAATGAAGAACAAAACAAAACAAAAACAAGAAAAGCAACTAGATCTGAATATTTTGTTCATATGTAAAACTGTTGACTAGTTTCTTTTTTCAGTAATAAAAATGTCTCTATTCCTGTCCACTGTTTTCTGATTCCCTGGGTTTTTCATGAAAAGCTCTCAGTTAATCTTCCTAGAGGTTCCTTGTAAGTTACTTCTCTGTTGCTGTATTTCAAGAGCCTCTTTGTGCTTGGCTTTTAACGGCTTGGTTACAATATGTTTTGCTATGAATATGTTTGAGTTCATTATATTTAAATTTCGATGAACGCTTTGATGTGAAATTTATGGTTTTTTTTTCATCAAATATGTAAAGTTCTCATTTTTTATGTCTTCTAATAATATTTCTGCCATTTTCTTTTTATGAGATTCTCATCTGGCACATGTTGGTTCGTTTCATAGTCCACAGGATCCTTATGTACTTGTCATTTTTCTATTCTTTACTCTTTTCATGCCTTTTCTGTCATTTTAAATGAATTATCTTAAAATATTCTGATTCTTTCTGTGGTCTGTGCAAGCCAGCCATTAACTTCCTTGACAAGTTTTAAGTTTATATTTTTAATTGCAGAGTTTCGTTCATTTTTAATGGCTGTCACTTTTGTTTATACTCTTATTTTATTCATGTACTACTTTTTTACTCGATTTAGTTGTTTACATTACTTCCTTACTTGAAAATAGCCATTTTGAGGTCTTTGTTGAATTGGGATAGCTATTATAGAAAACGGTAGGTTCCCTGAAACATTAGAATAGAACAACACAAGCCCCAGCAACCAGGTTGTTAAGTGAGGAACCAAAGGCAATCCAATTAGAAGTTTGTAGAGATATCTGCTTTCCCAACTCCATTGTAGGTTTTATTCACAATACAAAAAGTTGTGGGAACAAATTTGCTGACACAGCCTCTTCTTTTAAAATATGTCTGTTTATATATTGTAGGGTTTTTTTTTTTTTACATTTTCCCATGGGCTTCAAAGGTTTTCTTTTAGTTTTGCATTATTTTTGTACTCTGTACTTCATTGTTCATAAAGCATATTCTGTATATTTCATTTAACTGATATTTGTATTTGGAATATCTAATATCCTGTTTATTTCACCAACTGAATTTTGAAATTCAGACAAACAATGATTTTCAGTGTCTTTTTCTTCATTCTATATTCATAAATGCTTTTGTTATTTTTATTTTATTTTGAAGAGCAAAAACAAAAAGAAAAATGATAAAAAACAGGGTTACATACAACAATACATATGTTATAGATTTTCAAAACAAGAATAGCTAATTAACCATGGCTTTTATGTTATCTATTTCTAACATAAATTCTATTGTTCAGATTAACAGTTATAGTTATGCATGATTGGACAAATAAGTGAATAGTAAGCTTGCTTTTAAGAAATTGTAATTTTTTCCTTGTCTTTTTAAAAGAATTTATTTTAAAGACAGTACCATAATTGATAAGATATTAGAAATGATACACATTTAGACGACCCAGATGAGAGGTATCCAACCATGCGTTTTGTATTACGCATTTCTGTTCTTGATATAGTTTCTCAAATCACAGATATCAGCATACAGAGTTAGTCAAGGTCAAAATTCTAAACATCAATTGCTATTTTCAAAAAGCTGATGGCAGTTATTAGTACAATCATCTCCACCATCCATCTCACAAAGGAAGTAAAAGAACCGCCTGTACAATAACAATTACAACCCTCTAAAGAGAGAGATCAAATAGGATTTCAGAAAATGGAAAGATAATCCTTGCTCTTGGATAAGAATAGCCAACATTGTGAAAATGGCCATGCTCCCGAAATTATTATACAGATTTAATGCAAGCCCTATTAAAATACCATCAGCACACGTCACCGATCTAGAGAAAACATTCTTAAAATTCACTTGGAACCAAAAAAGTCCTAGAATAGCAAAGGCAGTTTTGGACAACAAAGGCAAGGCAGGAAGTATTACAATCCCTACCTGATATAATGCTACAAAGCCACTGTGATAAAATCAGCATGGTACTGGCAAAAAACAGACCTAAGGATCAATGCAACAGAATAGAAGATGTAGATGCAACTACAAACACACTCAGTCATCTTGTCTTTGACAAAGAGGCCAAACATGTACACTCGAAGAAAGATAGCCTCTTTAACAAATGATGCTGGAAAAGATGGCTCTCCACATGCCAAAAACTAAAACTAGGCCTGGATCTATCAGCATGCACTAAACTAAAGTCAAAATGGGTTAGAGGCTGGTCAAGGTGGTGCACACCTATAATTCCAGTGCTTAGGAGGCTGAACACAGGAGGATCACTATGAGTCTGATCTGTGTAATGAGACCCTGCAGACCCCGTACTAAATACATAAAAAATAGATTAAAGAAAATAAATTAAAGATCTAAACATTAAAACAGAAACCCTAAGTCTCCTTAAAGAAAAAATAAGTGAAAACCTTGAAGACATAGGGGTAGGTATTTCATGAACAAAAAACAATCTGCAAGGAAAATACTCCAGAAGATCAACAACTGGAATCTCATCTTATTGAGAAGTTTCTGGATGCCAAAAGAGATCACCAACCCACAGTGAAAAGACAACCCACAAACTGGGAAAAAATCATAACCAACAATCACTCAGACATAGGACTTCTACCTAAGTTATATAAAGACCTAAAAAAATTTTGGGCCCCCAAATTTAAAGACCCAATCCAAAATTGGGCATCTGAGATGATTATACCCTTCTCAGTGAAAGAAATGCAAGTGGAAAATAAGTAAACGGAAAAAAATACTCTACAGCACTGGCTATTCAAGAAATTCTTTTAGATATACACGTGCACTCAGGATATTTATGAGACTTGTTAAGCTCTTCATCTGTTAAGCTTGCAAACCCTGTCGTTTCTGTCTCTGCTTCCAAGGAATGAATTTTCCCCTAGCTGTAGTTCACAGTTTCTGTTTCTTTCTTAGGCTTAATGCATTTCTGTTATATGTTGAGCATAGTTGAGTATTCAGAATTTATTGCATTGCTTTAAAGCATGACGAAGCTTGTTTTACCAAGGAATTAAATAATTTTGGGATATGACTGAACCACTCTGGACCTGATTTTAATCTTTGTTCTGAAAAAATCTAGAGTAGCCACTCGGGCCAATTTACCGCTCATAGCAATAAGTGATGCTTCGAGGATCCTTATTTATTGTTCAGCATCTTCCCTGCTATGTCTGAATTCTGAGAACAATTTTCTTGGCAGCTGCATAGAAACTGATCTGTATTTGGCTTCATGGAATTTCTATGCATGGGATGCCTGGCCTGCTGGACCACCAAATATCCAGAAACACAGCCCCTGAAAATGTCGATTGATGTTTTCCCATTTGTTGTTGAGTCTCACAAATGGCATCCACCTTCTCCTCCCTGGCTTTGTTCTCTGCTCGCTCCAGCAAGACTCTTTCAGGAGTCCTTGCACTCTCTTCTGGAGGCCATGATCCAGGAAACGCCTTAGAATGTGAATGTGGAGCACTATGAGGACTAATTCCCCAGGCTACCCTAGTTCCTGACGTCATGGCCCTGTCACTTGGCAATTCTCCAGTATCTTTATGGCAGAAGGACAAGCGTAATACTCGCTGCCATTTTGTAACCCAAGGCAGAAAACTGTAGTTAGGATCATGAGTTAGGATAAGTTTTGAGGTTAGTGCACTGACCGTGCAATTTTATGAGACACCCACCTGAAGACAGTCATTAAGTGATTGATTACTCAACCATCTATGAGCTAGGTCAGGAGCACATGCATGCGTGGGGTGTCTTTCTCATGAGCCAGAAACTTCATGGCAGAGGAGTAGAAATGAGTGCAAGCACAGCCCAGTGACGGGCACACCCTAGTACATGAGTGTTTCGGAGCATAACGGAAAGTAAGGAAATGATGGTTGCATTTTGTGACTTAAATAGGAAGACAATAATATATGACAATGAAAAGTAATGGAGTCTGGAGAAAAACACATCCTGTACTACTGTAAATTATCCAGATTTATATCTATCTTCTCAAAGCTTTTCAAATCCCCTAATGGAATGTGCATTTCCACATCATTTGAGTCTGATGTGATGTATCACCCAGGATCACCGCGACAATATCAGAATAGTAACCAAAACCCAATGGCCTATTTCTGTTTCTTTGTGAACCTTGATTCTTCTGTTACTGTGAACACACATGCTCGCTTGTTTTTACAGAAAGTTTTCCTAGAGTCCAGACTCCATAGCTTAGCTGCAGGATGAACATCAACATCAGGTGAAGCTAATCCAATGAAGGTCATGTATTAAGTTAGTGGCAGAGCCATACAAGGCTGGAGTCAACCCTCCTGCCTTGCTGCTCAGACCTGTTCTTCCTGGGGGTAGGTTATGCCCATCCCTGGCTACCTGCTTGCTGAAGGGTTTGCCACTCCTCCTGCCACGCATTTCACCAAAACTCCATCCTCGGGTAAAGTCAGGCAACTTCACCTGTGTTAGGTCTCTGCATAAAGCCCTCCCTCCCATGTGCCTGCTTTCTTTGCCTGTCTGCTGCTGGCACCTACGAAACTCCAAGATGGTCTCATAAGCCACATGTCAAGCCACAGCGCTTCTGTTGTGTGCAGGCTGTGAGCGGCCTCTCCTATAACCACATTGGTGTTTACAGGAATGATGTTAACTCATTGAGATTTAGGTATGCATATTTCACAATAGCAAGTCCTACTTTCACTAATAAAAATCTACCACTGTAAAATACTGTTGGTTTGTTTTAATAGATGGAGAACACATGCCAGCGAGCCCACAGGACTAGAGATAGGTAGATCTACAAGGAACGCTGTCCCCTGCTCTCTGGCTGCTCTGAGTTGAGACCACTAAGGAGGGAGACTGGCTCAAGCAGAATGCTCTCTTTACACCTGGGTGTAGATTCTGGAATCTTAATTCAGCACACAGAACAGGCCATAGAAATAAAGACTTCAACTGAAAGGCATAGTTTATAATTTGAAAGAAGGAGCCCAAGGAAAACCAGGTAACAAGGCAAGGAGTGCATTAAACAATTTCCTTGCATAAAGTAGACATATTGGTATCTTAAACATTCTTTAGGAGCCATCTGAGACATGACACAGGGGGAGCATTGTTTCTGTACCCCATTTGAGAGAGAAGATATTTGTACCATGTCTGGTGTCCTTTCTCCTAGAAGAACCGCTAAGATTGAGTGTCCATTGGCCCGGTCCATCTCTTCTTATTAGCAATGAGTCCTATTATCAGTACCACCCAAGGAGGCCACAGAAGACAAACTACAGAATCAGTTGGTGTGGACAGGGCCAGATCATTTGTCTTCTCTTTTGTGGAAGTTTGCTCACCTAATTTCATTGTCTCCCAACATAGCTGTCTGTCTGGATGTATTGACTAGCCTGGATTTACACATGTTATTTGAAAGATAAAGGTCATATACCCAGCAGACCGCTGGCTACACTGATTTTCTGCAGATCTTCCCACCCCCACGGCAGCACTGAGTTCCTTCTTCATCAGAGTTACTGGAAGCAAGGCAGGATAAATTAAATGTGGTAGAACATGAAATGGGAGCCAAGGGTAAAACCACTGGTTACTGATAGATGATGCCATATTCAACCTTACTAGCCTTTGGATACCACAATGCTCTTGCAAGCCAGAGCCTGAACCTCGTAATACACAAAGCAGCCAGACAGTGCAGTCTCTGTTGTTTTTAGTCAGAAAATGACAACGAGTCAATTAGATAAGGCTTGGAGATGAAGGTAAAGTCCTCCCTCAAGGGGATTTGCTGCTGGCTGGCATTCCTGCTTAAACATGTTGAAAATTCTCTTTACTCTCACCTGGCAGCTTTGCTAATTTTGCACCACCAGCCTTCCTACTTTTCATCCACCAAAGTCTCCTCAAGAAAGAAAATGTCAAAAGGAGCTCCAGTGCAAAGACAGGACCTACTCATTCCCTACCCACCTCATCAAATTATGGCTTTGGTGCCACCACAGGACGAGGATGTTTCCTGGAGGCTAAGACTAGACAGAACTAAGCATATCACCAGAGGCAGAGTCTGCGCCCACAGGCTACTCCAATATTACCACTAGACTGACTAGGCTCAGCCTGGCCACCTTCCTCTACACCAGTTTGGGGTTTGCGTCAAGGTATTCAGGGGCCTGTGATGAGGTTGTTCCCTTTGCTGTCCAATTGTTTCTAAGCCAATACAGTCCCATTTGTTGATTTTTGGCATTATGCCTTATGTGGCTAGGACTCAGTTCAAGAAGACCTTATCTATGCCTGTGTCTTCCAAAGTTTTACCATGTTTTTTTCTTCTATGAGATTTAGTGTTCCTGGGGATAGATGGATAGATAGATAGATAGATAGATAGATAGATAGATAGATAGATAGATAGATAGAGATACAGACAGATCTTTGATCCATTCATTGAGAAAAGGAATGGGAAATAGTAATATAGTAATTGCGGGATGGATATTGGGAATAAGAATAGCTCCCAAGAGGTAGGAGGGGGTCCCAAATGAATTGCTAAGGAGCCTACCTCTCAGAGAAAGTTTGGTGATGCAAAATCCTGAGGTGAGCACAACGTGAGTCAAAATTCTAATCAGCCAATCAGATTGAAAGTTAAGCCACTTAGGTAATATTGATCTAATGGTAGCGAGGGTACATGAGTAACATCATGAATCTTGGTGGATTTGACTTATAGTCTTGGCCTGACATTAGTCCTAGCAGTCTTAGCCTTAGTTATAGTGGCCTTAGTCTTAATGTTAGTAGGGTGGACAGAAAAGGACGATCCACCCTAGTGAGACAATAAGAGATCCCTAAAGAGTGATACCAATGATCCCAAGCCTCATCCACTTATTCTATAAAGAAGTATGTAAAACCAGTCACTGTAACTTGAATCTTCAGAAGTATTATTATTAATTATTAATTTTGGTACTGGCAATCAAACTTAGAACCTTGTGCTTGCAAGGTAGGCACTGTACCACAGAGCTATATCCTTGGATGGGTTTTTTTTTTTTTTTTTTTTTTTTTTTTTTTTTTTTTTTTTTTGTACCAGGAATTAAACTCAGGACCTCACACTTGCCAGGCAGGTGCCCTATCACTGAGTTATATCTCTTACCCTATCCCCAACTCTTATTTTATTTGAGTACAGCATGAGTGATACAGAACCATATTCATTCCTATGCATGTACACAACCTGTTTTTCTAATACTAAGGAGACTATCTCTTTTCCGGAATATATAATTGATTACTTTGTCAAAAATCAGGTGATCTAAGGTGCTTGAGGTTGTGGTCATTATGGATGTGAGAACTACAGCAAATTCTGAAGAGGCTGTGGAGAAAAGGAATCCACTCACACCGTGTGTAAGCTAGTATTACCACAATAGAAATAAATATGGAGAGTCCTCAAAGAACTAAAGATAGAAATTCACTCTGACCCAGCTATCTCTTCTGGGTATCTTTCCCAAATGGTTAAAGCCACTAAATTATAGAGATAGATTCATATCCATATTTACAGCACAACAACTTACAACAAACAGAACAACTTCAAAATCTTGCAGGTGAGCCATATTCATTCACGTCAACAGATATCAGCCATAGAGAATGATAAGTGTCTCCAAGACTTCCTCGTGTTTTAGGGCTAGTGCTCCTCCACTTTGCAATGAAGCTTAAAGTCCCCAACTACTTTTAAGTTACCCTGACATCACATAATTGTAGGCAATCAGGCAGAGAGCTATGAGGCCAGACATCAAGTTTGCATTCTGTAAGGAGAGCTGCCTGTAAGAAACATGCTTTGGGGTTTTCCAGCTCCCCACATCTTGTTCTCTCTCTAGAGAAGTAGATCACTATTGTCATTTAAAGCTATATCCTTAGATTTTTTTTTTTAGTACCAGGAATTAAACTCAGGACCTCACACTTGCCAGGCAGGTGCCCTATCACTGAGTTATGTCTCTTACCCTATCCCCAACTCTTTGACATTTATCATTGTGCCTGGCCTTCTGAAGGGAGTTTGTTTGTTTGGGGCTTACAATATACCTGGAGGATCCATCCTTGTGGTTCACCAGAAGTGAGGACTCGTAGAAGCGAGTAAAACCTAGCGCTAGTACCTTGTTCTGTGATCGGAAATGGAGACCTCCAGTCAAGTCTGTTCTGTGCACTATTGAAGTTTTCACATCCGTCAGCCTTTCAAGTTACCCAGGGGATATTTGTTTTGAAATGCTTAGCACATTGGAACCTTCAATTTTATTCCAGAATCAATCTCTGAAGATGTTAAAGGGCCCTAAATCCCCCATATACTTTCGCTCATACATTTTGATTATGAAATCTCCAGGCTTTCATTTACACATCCCATGTATACTTTTAATACTCTTCTACTGAACCTGAGTATCTTCCACCTGATCTATTTCCAACCAAAAATGAAAAATCAGAAGGGGTCACAGTTCTCATAGACTTTTTGCCCTCTGATAGCAAGGAAAGATAGAAGGCACAGAAGTAGGCCAGCAAATGTGAAAATAAGACATGCATGATAGAGTTCGCAGCACTAACAGTGGCTCTATTCAGACAGTGATTATAGCCAGCTTCTCTAAGCATGCCACCATTCTTGCAACCCCTTATTTTCTCTTTGATGGTTGCAACTACCGCTTTGCTTATTCAGCCTAATCTTCCTTTACTCTAGGAAGCCTTCTGCAGCATTATTAGAGTTGTCTTCTTGCAAAATCATAGCTTACACCTACTCTAAGACCTCCATTTCTCCATTCTCAAGTTCTGTTTTCAGGACACTACTTCAAAATGTATTTGGAGCTTTATTTTTGTTCAGTATGGCAAAGCCAACAGATGATGAAATGACTTTCATTACAAATAGGGTTTGCCACTCATAGTCCCCAGGATGAGGACCGGAGCCCCATGGAGGAGCACCAGGGAGGACAAGAGGCAGAAGAAATGAGGAGGAAACAAGGTTTCCTGGGAAGGAATGGGTGAGCCATGGCCCAGGGAAGGAATGGGTGAGCCATGGTCCTGTCAGATATTTTGGGATTAGATAGTCAGATAGGTGTGATTCCTGGCCTAGGAGGCTGCTAGTTGCCTAGATCCTGTCTCTTAGGGGCTGGAGAAATGACATACTATTCTGGGCTCTCAGACAAGCACTTCCTGTCCCTAAGACTTTGTTAGTCCTGGGAGCAGCAGCAAAGCCTCAAAATATCACAGGCAGTAGTACAGGAAAATGGCAAAAGGGAAAGAAACTGCTCCAAAGGAAAGAACAACTTGGTGGAGTGGGGGAAAGGAAAACAGAAAAGAAGAAGGAATTAGAGATAGATAGATAGATAGATAAATAGATAGGATAAGACAAGATAGATAAGATGAGATAAGATACGATTAATTGCGCTACTACTTTCTTTTTTAAATTTTATTTTTAAAAGGAAAGAAACAAACATAAATAACAATAACCAAAACAAAAAGACACGGGGGGGGGGGCTGGGGAGATAGCTCCATGTCACAAGTGCCTGCCTGGCAAGTAAAAGGTCCTGAGTTTAAACCCCATCCTGCAAAAAAAGAGAAAGCATTTCAAAAACAAAAAGACACCATAAAACAATAAAAATGGTCCACAATTTTAAAACAAGAGCAAGAATTTAGCAATGGTTGTTATATTACATATTGTTATCACCAAATTTGTAGTTCATACTAGCAGGTATGAACAGGTAAGATTCATTGGATACTTAAAACATTAACTCTTCCTTTCCATAAACTCTGAATGTTTAAAATTTATCTTAAAGAGGGTATAAAAATAATAAATAAGACATTAGAAATGTTATACCTTAAAAAAAAACCCCAAAATAAAAAAAGCTAGAAAAAACAAGTTGAAAGGTGTTCAACAGTAGCTGTTACATTGCACATTGCTGTCTTCATTGTAGTTTCTCAGATTATAGACAGTAACATACAAAACTGGTCAAAGTCATAATTTTGAGCATTAACTGTTACCTTCAAAGAACTGATAGAAATTAGTAATAGAATCATCCTAGCTACCTGAATTTTTCCCTATTTTTTCTCCTTTCCCTCATCTCCCTTGTTTATTCCTTATGTTCAGTATATTTCCCTTTTATTATATCTATTTTACCTTTGAGATTTTATTTATTCTTTCAGGTTCTTAAACTAGGAAGACAATACAATTTTCACACAAGTGGGTGTGATTTATTTCACTTGTGAATATAAGCTCTAGTTGCATCCATTTACCTATAAAACCCTCAAGTTTATCCTTCTTTATGACTAATATTCCATTGCATATAAATGTCACATCTTTTTTAATCCATTCCTCTGCTAATGGGTATTTGGGTTGTTTCCAAGATTTAACTCTGAAAATTATGCTGCTATAAACACAGTGCACATATATTATCCTGATATGTTTTCAGATCTTCAGGAAAAATACCCAGGAGGGGAATAGCTGGGTTGAATGCGGCTTCTAAATCTAGTTTTTCAACAAGTCTCCACGCTGATTTCCACAGAGGTTATAGCAGGCCACATTCCCACCAACAGTAAGGAAGGGCTCCTTTTTATCCACAGCCTCTCTGGCATTCATAACTGGTTGATTTCTTGATGAAAGCCATTCTTTCTGGAGTGAGGTGGAATCTCAGTGTTGTTTTAATTTGCAGCATCTCCTGTGACCAGTGCTGTTGAACATTTTTTATGCAATTATTTGCCATTTGATTTTCTTCTCCTGAGAACTGTGTATTTATCTCATATGCCCATTTTTGATTGGGTCTTTGAATTTTGGAGGCCTGATTTTTTGTTTTTGTTGTTCTTTATATGTTCTAGATAAAAGTCCTTTGAGTGACAGCTGGTTAAGATATTTTTCCAATTTGTAGGCCATCTTTTCATCCCACTGATGTTTCTTTCGTTTTGATGTGCAGAAGCTTGTCAATAAAACGAGATCCCAGAGGTCGATTCTATGAAGTATTTCCCGTGTGCAGTTTGGTTCTTGCACATGAGCTTTATGCTTACACCTAAGTCTGCAAAATTTCCACCTACTTTCTCTTTCAGTAGATTCAGTATTTCTGTTTTCATGTTTAGGTATTTAATTCATTTTTACTTTAGTTCACTACACGGTGATAGATCTGGATCTACTCTTAGTTTTTGTCATATAGAAAGTGAGTTTCTCCAGCACCATTCGTTACAAAGAGACTATCTTTCATCCAGCGAACATGTTTGGCCTCTTGGTCAATAAGATGGCCGATTGCGTTTATAGTTGTATCTTCATCTTCTAATCCGTTCCATTGGTCTTCAGGTCTGTGTTTTTGCCAGTACAGTGCTGATTTATCACTGTAGCTTTGTAGCATAATTTCAAGTCAAGGACTGTAATGCCTCCTGCCTTGCCTTTGTTGTGCAACATTACCCTTCCTATTTTAGATATTTTCTGGTTCCAAATGAATTTTAAGAATGTTTTCAATACCTCCATGAGGTATGTTGACAGTATTTTAATAGGAATTGCACTAAAACTGTATAACAATTTTGGTTTTATGATCATTTTCATGATGTTGGTTCTTCCTATCCAGGAACAAGGGAGATCTTCCATTTTCTGAAATACAATTTGATCTCTTTTTTTCAGAATACTCTAATTTTCATTGTGGATCTTTTACTTCCTTTGATAGATTAATTTCCAAGTATTTCAATTTTCTAGATGCTATCGTGATGTCTGTTGTTTCCCTAATTTCTCTCTCAGTGAATTTGTTATCTACGTAAAGGAGTACTATTAATTTTTGGGTGTTGGCTTTGTATTATGCTATGCTACTGAATTTATTAATACTAAGAGTTTCTTGGCTCTTCCACGTACAGCATCATGGGATCTGTGAATAATGATAGGTTAACTTCTCCCTTTATCATTTCTTTCTGTTTTATTTCTCTCTTCTGTCTAATGGATCCTACTAGTTTTTCCCAAACTATATTGAATATAAATGGTGACGATGGACATCCTTGCCTTGTACCTGACTTGAGCACAAAAGCTTTCGATTATTCTTCATTTAGAGTGATGTTGGCTATTGGTTTCTTGTAGATAGATTTTATCATTTTGATGGTTATGTCATCTATTCCAATTTTCTGTAGGGCTTTCATCATGGTGGGTTTTGTGATAAACCTTGTCTGCATCCATTGAGATGACCATATTGTTTTGGTTTTTGTCTCTGTTGCTATGGTTTATTATATTTATGGATTTGCATATGTTGAGCCATCCTTGAATCCCTGGGATGAATCCTACCTGGTCATAGTGTATAATCTTTCTGATGATTTGCTGCATTCTATTTGCTAGTTTTATTGAGAGCTTTTGCATCTATGTTCATTTGGGAGGTTGACCTATGGTTTTCCTTTTGGTTTGGTCTTTCTCTGGTGTGGGTATCAGTGTAATACTTGTCTTTAGAAATGAAGTAGGAAGTATTTCTTTCATTTCAATTTCATCAGTGTACTGGGATAAAATCTTCTCTAAATTTCTTGTATAATGAAGCTGTGAATACATGTGGACCAGGATTTTTGTTGGTGGTGGTGATATGTTTTTATTTTTATTATACTTTCATTTTTATTGGCCGATACTGAGTTATTCAGAATTTGTATATATTCTTGACTTAGTTTTGGTAATTTGTACCTATTTAGGAATCTGTCCATTTCTTTTATGCTTTCCATCCCATGAGAGTAAAGATTTTCAAAGCAGCAACTGATGATCGCCCAAATTTCAACAGGTTCTGCAGTAATTTCATCTTTTTCATTCCTTATTGTTTGAATTTGAGTTTTTTCTTTCCTATTTTTTTTATGAGGTTAACTAGGAGTTTATCAATTTTATTTAATCTTTCAAAGAATCAGCCCTTTGATTCATTACTTCTTTGAATTGTTTTCTTTGTTTCAGTTGCATTAATTTCTGTTCTATTCTTTATAATTTCCTCCTAACTTTTTGCTTTAGGCTTGGTTTTGCTTCTTTTTTCTATAAGCTTAAGGTGCAGCATTAGGGTGTTTATTTGTTCTTCTTCTTTTTCCTAATGTATTACTTTGCTGATTCAAATTTTCCGCTGAGGACTGCTTTCATTGCATTCTCAAAAATTCCAGTAGGTTGTACTTGAAATTTTTTTGTATTGTAGATACTTTTTAGTTTTTATTTTTATGACAGTAAGAAATAACAATGTGACAGTTTCAAAACATGTTAGTAGTACATTTCCAAAACTTGATACAATGCATATTGTTGTCCTCCTATAAGTTATACATAGCACAGGGTGTAGACATTATACTTTTTCTAATCATTACTGGTACAAAAAATTTTTCTCTCACTGAATTAAGAGAAAGTAGTTGTATACATAATCCAATGTTCAATAATTGCAGTGGATTATTGATAAAACTGGCAATGTTGGAAGCTGTTGATCTAAGCCATTTACAGCTCAGCATTCTAATCTAGCTTTCCATTTTATAATTATGCATATGGTTAAACTTTTCTGCTGAGTGGTTGAGGGTAAGTTTAAGCAAGACCTGCATAGCCAAACATGTAATTAAACTTTTCTGCTGGGTGGTTGAGAGTAAGTTTACCAAGACCTCCATAGCAAAACATGTAATTTTTGCATCTCCCAAGGTCAATCAAATCCCCTCAGGATTTACTTTGTAATCATGTACAGTGCTTTGTAGAACTGTTGTCAGTGTGAGCCATCTGGATGAGTCATAGCCATTGTTTGACAAGTTTGCTCTCTGTGAAAGCCTAAGAGAATGTTTTCTCTCTGTGTGATTCTCCTTAAGCATACTATACATCTTAAATCCCTTTCCTCTGTAGCCCTAAAATTTCCTTGAACAGAAAATTTGGGAAACCACTGAGTTATAGGATGTTACAGTACAGGTTCTCTCTGTCCTGAGTTCTCACTAACATTGAAGGGCTAGGGCCAAAATATTGGCTATTGTTATAGCCATTCTTTTTCTCCAGTTTTTTGTCTGTAAACATATACTTAACCCTCTGGAAGAAAATCTTAGTGATACTATTACTCTGTAACATATGTACTTGAGTATAACATCACTGACTTTCTGAATATCAAGCAAAAGCCATGCACTTATATACACAGCATGACTGAGACAATTGTCCTAGGAACCTCCAAAATGTTTTTGACACTGAGGATAGCAGTGTGTAACACCAAAAATATGACTGGAATGCCTATCATTCTGGTCTTTTAGGTGGGTGCTGCTTCTACTGTAATTTCAGTTACTGCTATACTCTCTCTCTCTCAAGTAAATGGTTGATTTACAAGAAAACAAAAAAGGATATTAAATGAGAGTAAGAGACTAGGAAAAATGCCATAGGGTTGACTGGCTATAATTTTGTATATTCTTAAATTTCTCAATGTGTAAAAATGTATAACTGCTTTTGTCACATTCTATAGATATTTATTAGAGTATTAATGATTGATAGAAAATACCAATTCCAAGTTAAGTGTAGATATTGTTTAATTTCTTGCTTAATTTCATTTGACACCCATTGATTGCTGAGAATGGTGTTGCTTAAGTGCCATGTGTTTATGTAGATTTTGTGATTGATTTTTTCAATAATTTCAAGTGTCATTGCACTGTTGTCAGCTAATATGCATGGAACAATTTCTATTTTCTTGCATACACGTGAGCACAATCTATGGACTAGTATGTAGTTTATTTTAGAGAGTTTATTTGTGTGAAAATAATGTGTATTTAGATGTTGTTGGGTGGAACACTGTAAATGTCCACTAAGTCCATCCATTCAAAGGTTTTGTTGAGTGCTGCTACTTCTTTGCTAATTTTATGTCTAGTTAACATATCTCTTTGAGATAATGGAATGTTAAGCTCCCCCATTAAGATTGTGCTATTGAGACTTTAATTTTTCATGTCCTTTAAATTTTTCTCATATGGTTGGGTTCTCCCATATTTGGTAAATACATATTTATAATTGTTTTCTCTTCCTCTTAAAGTTCTCCCCTAACCAGTATGTAGTGACCTTTACATTGTTTGATCATTCTTTGTTTGAAGTTCACATTTTCTCTAACAGAACAGCCTCTGCTTTTACTGAGCTCCAAGTACATGGAATACTGTTTTCCATATTTTGACTTTGAGCCTATGAATTTGTTTTTGAGTTAAATGTTTTGTTTCTGTTATACAGAATATTGTTGGATTTTGCTTCTTGATCCACTCTGCCAGTCTACTTATTTTAATTGGTGAATTGAGGCCAATTACATTGCTTGTTCTAATTGATATGTATTGGCTTACTTTTTGTCAGGTTATTTCCCTACTACTCCTATGTTTAATTGCTTGCCCTATTTGGTGGTTTC
>PVJA010002334.1:67320-108618 GCA_004027025.1 Myocastor coypus
TTTTTTTTTTTTTTTTTTTTTTTGTCATCGAAGTATTTTGCTTCTCCCTTAATTTTGAAAGAATTTTTCAGAGTATATCAATCTGAATTGGAGGTTGTTCTCTTTCAGTACAATTTTTTGGGGGAGGGGAAAGCTCTGCAGAGTGTTCAGGGTTTCACTACTGGATCAGACTTATAGTGCTCCACCTGTTTACAGACTTCCAAGAGCTGGGATTGCAGGAGGGCAACACCACACTCAGTCTCAATTGCAATCTCAGCATGCCCCCAAGGCAAGCCTGGCATGACAGCATGGGTATCAAACCCCCATCCCCTGCACCTGCTTGTAGGTGGTTTAATCCCCTGAGCTATTTGGCCACCCCTCTTTTAGGACTTTAAACACATTAGTCCTCACTCTTCTTTTTTATTGTATCATTTTTAAATTTGTTTATTTATTTATCTTTTACTTTTAGGATTATTTTCTCTGGCTCAGGCTGTCTTATGGGCAGGTTTGGTAAGGTATGTGGGTCTGGGATCAAACCCCGGTCCCCTGCACCTGACTACATTTGCCTGATCAGGTGCTTAAACAACTGAACAAACTCTCAGGACCCCCCATCTATTATTTTTAAAGAGAGTACATATTAGAATTAAAATAGAAAAAAAATTACAAGTGATACATAATTTCACTTAACAAAATATTATGAATTTCACAGTATTTGTTGTAATGTATACTGTTGTCTTCCAGCCAGTTATTTATAATACCAGATATATGGATGTGAAATTGGAAGAAGAAGAAAAAAAGAAAAAAACAGTATAAGAAATTAAGAAAAGTACAAATAGTTCAAAAAATGAGATGAAACAAGTTAAAACATTAGCTGCTTCTTGACTTGTTGGTTTGTGTTAAGAAATCTACTGTCATTCTGATATGTTTTCCTTTAAACGTGATGTTTCATTTTTCCAGCAGCTTTTAGTATGTTGTTCTTATGCTGAGTTTCTGGGACCTGATTATTACATGTCTGGGTATAGATTTATTTTGGTTGATGCTATTTGAAGTTCTATATACCTCACATAGCTGTATGTCACAGTCATTCCTTATGTCTGGGAGGTTTTCAGCAATTAATTCTGTAAATACTCTTTTTATGTCATTTACATTGACTCATTCATTTTCCCTGCACCTATAAATCTTATGTTGTTCATCTTTGCATCATCTTGTAGTTATTGAGATATTATTTTCTGGATCTTTGTTGTTTTCAAGAGAACCTTCCTTTCCTGGTTGTTGGGCTACTGGTGTCTTCAAGGTCTGAACGTCTATTTTCAGTTTAATTCAAACAGTTTTGCCAGCTTTTAATGGAATTTTAAATTTTCTAGATATCTCCTTCAGTCTGTTTCATGTGTTGCATTCTTTCCTATATTGCTCATTCAAGGTTTTGATTTTTCTGTGCTCTTCTATTTTTTTTTATCAGTGTCTTCTTTAAAAGAAGAAATGCACAGCAATGTTTTCATTGCAGTTATCATTTATTTTTCTTACCTGGGAGATTACATCTGACCTTATTTCCTTCATACTCATCTGGAGTTGTTTCTTTACTTCAGTTGCAATCATTTTAGAGATTTTAGGTGTACAACTTCCAATTTCTTGTATGTAGATGTTTCACAGATTTGTTTTGGGTGGGCTGGTGACCTGTGATTTCATTTTGCTCCTTAGTCTTGTGTTTGTTATTTGAGAAAGAGCTTTTTACTTTGATTTCTGTGATAATTCTTGAGAAATGTTGATGGTAGCAGATGTATAGCTACTATCAGAGACACTGTATAAAGAATTTGTACTTCAGGGATATCTTCTGGTGTCAGAGATTTTTGGTTTGTATCTGGCCTGCCTTCCTACTGGACTGAGAGTGAGATATTGGTTTCTGTTTATTACTGTCCTCTGCATTTGGTATAGGGCTTTGGTGAGGTTATTACCTCAATGTTTCACAATATTATTACCCAAGGGGTAGCATATGATTAAGACATTTATGATATCTTAGTTACAGTAGTACAATTAGCAATAATAATAATAATAATAATAATAACAATAATAATAACATCAAGTGCAATTTAGAAAATGACAAACTTCGGTAACAAATGATTTTATACCTTAGACCATAGGAGCAAAGATTGTAGTAATACAACAAAACAGACACTTCCTCACCACATACCTGAAGCTCTCCATGCAGATCAGTTCACCTGAACACTGCCCAGCAGCCTGTGCACTGAGTCCCTGTGCTACCAATTCATATTGGTTTATTGAAAGGAATGATTAATGCTTGTTTGATTACTTTTGCATGCTACTACTTAGCCTCAGAGCAACTACTTAGAAGATAAGAATATGCAATATGACAGCCATTGCTAATTTCTTATCTTCTTGCTTTCAAATTCTGTATCATAAAAAAGGAACTACAGAAAGTGACAACAATGATTAACACACGTTAGGATCTGAGCCACTGCACTCAACCTGTCTGCATGTCTCCGTCTCTCCTCCAGCCACCACAGTGCAGCCCTGTCCTGCACTTCTGCTCCTGTGGCTTTTCCAGTGGGTGTCTCTGAGTCAGGAATTCTTTTCCTTGCGGAGACTGGAAGACATTAGCTCATATTCTCTGATTCCCTCGCCATATGTGTATGTTCTTTCCTGTCATCTGCCATTCAGTTTGGCTTGTATCTCATAGGCAGATAGCACCTTCAGGGTTGTTGGTCATTTATCAACATTTCTCTACCACCCTTTAAAATTCTGCTTTGCAGAGACTGTCCTGTCTGTTCTTCACCCACCACTGACAAGCATGTATATTGAACAACGCATTCAGGCATCCAATTATGATTAGGTGAGTGCATGGCAACCTTCAGCTATTTTAGGTACAAGCAAGTAATCCTGGAAATTGGGAGTTTCCAAGGATATTATCATTGTTAAGGCAAAGCTTCTTTACACTAGATCTTTAAGAGCTCTAACTCTGATAAAAATACAATTCATTCATGAAGACAAAGATCATTGTTATTCTTGTTTGGTTAATGTTTTGGAAAGCTGGGAGCTTTTTTTTTCAAATGAACCATAGTTCCTTCCTTACCCTAGTTTCACTGAAATGCACATTCCTAATTTCCAAAGCCAAAAATAAAAACAAGGTCACTTTAATTATAAGCTGAATCTGTTTGGGCCAACACTCTGCTCCAGGCCAGTTGTGTCCTGCTTTTTGGTTGATAAAGGACACTGGTGATAACCCCACAGAAGAGAGGAGGCTCGGGTGGCCCAGGCCCTCTGTCACCACTGCAGAGCCTATATTAGCTAAAACTGCTGGAGGTGAAAGAACCAACTGTTAATTTAAGTCCTCAGTATTCCTGCCAGAACTCTTCATGGAGCTGTGCACGACATACAATGCTATCAGAAACATGTAATGCTATCATAGGGTCGATGAAGTGGAGGTGCCCTTGCAGGAAAGCTTGTATAAAATTCTCCCCCACAACAGATTTACAGACTTCTGCTTATGAAGTAAGTGCTGACCCTGACTATTTCTACAAAAAAATATCAACTTTACACAGTACATACGTATTGACTCGTGCATACAGGTTGTGCTGTGTATGTCTTATATTTGGATATGTGTGTGGAGATGGCGGGAGAGAGGGGAAAGGTAAGAAGAGGAAGATAGCAAAGGAGAGGAGGAGAAAAACATATAAAGTGGTAGCGCTTGTGGTTCACATTTCATGAGGTGATCATCTGCTTTTCCTGGCGCACTGGGGATGGAGAACGTTCTATGGTATGAAAGGCCTCAGCTTCAAAGACTAGACCCAGCCTGAGTGGGGCACTCACCTGCTGCAGCATGGCAGCAGGTGGCATCTCCCCACCCCTTCCTCCACAGCTACACTGTCCCCTGCTGGTGAGGTTCCTACTTTGTCCAGCACCTCTGTAATGGGCAGCTGTTTGAGAGTTGATTCCTGTTCCCTGAAGCACAGGTTATTTATAAGAACAAAAGAGATAACTGGATGCTAGAACAGAATTAATTTATTGTGCATGAGACTACTTCTGGTATTTATTGTGATTTCAGTAGTTTTCAGAGCTGGGAAATGTGGCTTCTTATTGTGAATGGTGTCTCTATGAAAGAGAGGCACAGAGGACAAATTGGAAGTGGCCCTGTCTTCCCACATTCCCAGGGGCTTCTGTCAAGATTCTCTGCTCACCAGGAGGTCTTTGCAGCCAGAATTTTTATCTGCTTTCTCCTCGTGCATCTCTTTCAGCCTAAATTAAAAGCGTTGTGTTTATTCTAACTAGAGGAATTTCAAAACTATTTAAGAAACACAAAGCAAGTACAGTATGAAGACTAATGCCACGCCATTGAACCAGCTCTACCTGCTGCTCACATGTTACCTCCAACTGATCATTTGCTTTACCTATCTAATATCCATTTATCATTCCATCAAGGGTGAGTTGTATATGTGAACTCATTTCTCCTAAACTCTTTAGAGTGCTTTCCCTAATGACAGTGAGTTCTTAACCATATGTGATCCCAGTGTCGTTATCGACTTCAATAAATTTACCATCGTAGTGATGCTTTTCTGAGCTACTAGAGGGTTTAATCCTAACAACGGATACAGTGATATCCTTGTAACATTGTCTCCTTCTATAGGACGAAGGCTAATATCAGTTCTATACTGTGTCATGTCCCTTTGTCCTCCCATAATCTTTAACCTTTTCACAGCCTTTCATTGACTTCATCATGGTTGCCTTAGAAAGATGTTATCACTCTGTTTTGTAGGCACCTTTCTTGTTCTGTGTGACTCAAAGTACTAAAGTCATGCATTCTGGAAGTGCATGGTAGATTGTATGTCTTCCTCTCTATTACCTCAGAAGTATGTTCATTCTTCTCTCAGGGGCAATACTAACTTCAGTCATCAACTCAAGCTAAAGGAGTTTCACCATTTCTCCATGACATAATTACTGCTTTCTGTGGAGTTTTCCCTTTCAAATTCCAAATAAGCAGTGTACTGGGAGACATTAGAAGACCATGCAAATAGCATGACCCTAACCAAAGTCCTGTACCCATGGGTGATTTTTATTTGATTCAATCCTTATAATCTTGGATGCAAAATATTTTCTTTTTTAATGGGTAGAAATATTTTACTTTTTATTGCACTTAATAAGAAATAACAATGTTACAGTTTCAAAACACATTAGTAGTACATTTCCAGTATTTGATACAATGCATATTGTTGTCCTCCTAGTAGTTATACAGGGCACAGGGTATAGATGTGATAATTTTTCTAATCATTGTTGATACAAAAAATTTCTTCTAGCCGGGCGTGGTGGCTCACGCCTGTAATCCCAGCACTCGGGAGGCTGAGGCAGGAGGATCGGTGTGAGTTCTAGACCAGCCTGGGCTACAAAAGTGAGCTCAAGGCCAGCCTGAACTGCATAGCGAGACCCTGTCTCAAAAAGACAAAAAAAATAGTTTCTTCTCATTGAACTCAGAGAAAGTAGTTGTATACAGAATCCAATGTTCCATAATTTCAGTGGATTATTGGCAAAAACTGACAATGATGGAAACTGTTTATTTAGCTTTTTACAGCTCAGCATACTAATCTAGCTTTATGTTTTATGCCTCATGGTAAACCTTTTCTGCTGGGTGGTGAAGGGCAAATTAAAGCAAGACCTGTGTAACAAAACATGTGACTTTTGTATCTCCCAAGGTCAGTCAGATCCCCTCAGGACTTACTTTGAAACCATGTACAGTGCTCTGTAGAACTTTTGTCATTGTCAGCCATCTGGATGAGTCATGGCCATTGCTTGACCAATTTGCTCTCTATGAAAGCCAGAGAATGTTTTCTCTCTAGGTGACTCTCCTTAGGTATACTGTATAACTTCAATCACTTTCCTCTGTAGCCCCATAATCTCTTTAAACAGAAAATTTGGGAAACCACTGGGCTATAGGATTCTCAGGTTCTCTTATGTCCTGAGTCCTCACTGACCTTGAAGGGCTAGCCAATATTTTCAACTGCAGTACCATTCCCATATTTGGCAGATGGTCATCTATACCCTATGGTAGCTTTTCCTCCTCATTTATCTACTGCCCTGACTAGATAACTAAGAAGTTAATATTTTAAATGATTTACAATTTCTTAATAAACTCAATTATTTAATGCTTAAATACTCCCACATTCAGCATATGGGAGACAAGTTGGTTTCTAGTTCCTTACAATATTTCTTCACCATTTTTTAACACTTTTGGCTTTCTCGCATACACGATGCTCCCATTTCATCTTATCCCTCCCCTGCCCCTCCTTGGAGGTAAATATTTCTCTACAGCAACCCTGTTTCATCTTCAGAAAAATGGTCTCAAAAGCTAATATCTAAGTCTTAGTTATGGCTTGTCACTACTAGGAAGGCTTTGCTTCTCAGTCCATTCAGGAGAGAGGGGGCAGGTTGCTATATCTGCACATGTGCAAATATGCATACATGTGTGCAGACTTAGTATATAGAGACATTCTCTGTTTAATGACAGACCTGTTCAACCACTGTTTTGATTAAGACCAGCATGTGCTATTTGGATTTACCACCAGCCACTCAAACTTAGGACTTGCCTTAAAAAAGAATTTTGTACATCTTGTTTCTAGAGCCTCAATGTCTCTTTTGGTACAGTACATCTTGTTTATAAAGTACATTAATTTTTAGTGATTTTAGCACTGCATGTAAGAGTTATGCAAGCATTGGGCTTGGTCCTCGGCATGAAAAAAAAAATTAAATAAATAAATAAAACCTCCTTTTAAAAAAGAGTTCAACAACAACAAAAAAAAAATCAATAAAATAAGAAAGGCCAAAAATAAACAAGGCAAGTGTTATGCGAGCAAAAGCAATCATCTTCAACTGGCAGTTTCCTTCAACCATTTCTTTCTTCTGGATACAACAATGTACCATCCTATACAACTCTACATTTAATAACCAATAAATTTAACAACCAGTCACAAGAATGAAATGAGGATCGTCTCTGCACACATGCACTTCATCGGGCACACACACATGTGTACATACATGTTTCAGAAATCTTCAGGTCTTTATTTGGTAATTGCTCTATTTACTAATACATATATCACAGATGTTCATGATATCAATGCACCCTTGTTGCCATGCTAGACAGGCATTATTTTTAAAGATCTTTTTAAAATATGTTGACTTTTATCCCCCTTTCACACTCATTATTAGATTGATCCCTTGAGGTCCTGGAAGTCTGTAATGTCAGTGCAAGAAAACAATGCAGAAAGAAGTAAAAGAATATGATAGTAATTAATTGGGCAAAAAACAAAGACAACATCACTGCTGTCACAGGCAACAACTGCACAGCTTTGTATCAGGATTATACAGGTTTCAACTGAGAGGCAAAGGCGCACTACACTGTCTCTACACACCCAGGTTCGGAACAGTAACAAGCAAGGATACCACCTGACACTCCACAATTTCCATAATGTGTGACACAGGCTTTTCTCTCCTAGTTTACAATTACCAGCATGTCTCCTTACATGTCTTAGGCAGCTTGAAGAAGATAGGGAAGAGCCTCAGTGAAAGAAAACCAAACCAAACAAGATGAAGCCAAAGATAACTACCATTTGCTTATCTGTGTCAAGGTGTGTGGCTTTAACTGACCACAGTGAGGGGTTAACAAGAGTCTGCGCACTACATGTAGGCCCCAGGGGGCCAGCAACGGCATGCTAACCAGTCACCTACAATGAGCCGCAGTTGGACCAAGGACAAAGGAGGAGCTAGCACATGGGCTGGAAGGTAGAGAAGGGACTGGGTAGGAAGGTTAGTTGCATGCAGGAGTGGGGAAGTCAGAACAGGGCAGGTGTGTTGTGTACTGTACTCTAACATTCTTTGGGAGTCTTCCACAGATTGCTGTAGTTCCTTTTCAAAACAGGTCTCTTCTTCCAACATTCTTGAAAGACCTCTTACACCATGTCCTATTGATTGGCCATGATCAACCAGGACAGAGAGCAAGCCAGCAGCATGCCAATCAACTAGAAGAAGGCGATTCCAAAAGCCACTCTAGTGATGATCCCATGTTTGTCTCCATACAACTGGTCACCACATCATAACAACCCTTCTGGCTCACTTCGGTGGTAGCCAGTCAGATTGCGCACATCCTGGAGATTACAATCAGTTTCATTCATGCAGCAACTGGAAGAGATGTTGTGATTCAGGAAGTATTCGCTGTTGCTCCAGGTGGTGTAGCTCTGCACAGCACAGCAGCTCAGGCTGTGCTGCACCTGGTCTACAACCCAGCCCCTCTCATCATTGCTGATGTAGTGAATTATGGCCTCCACATAAATCCTCAGGAAGCTGTCCTTAATCTCCTGGTGGAATATAAACCCTGAAATGCCAGTGACAAGCCCAACCAAGAACACCAACGACAGGAACATGGCATACAGTTTCAGCATCCAGCAGCTCCGACGGCACGTAGGTAAGCATCCAAGTAAGCCAAAAGTGAGGATAGGGTGCTGGTTCCAATGAGCACAGAAGGAGCATTGGTGGGGTTCTCGTCAAGGAGGGAGCTACAGTTGCCCAGAGGAAGTTTGTCCCAGACTCCATCAGCCAAGAGCATTACCTCAGTCATCCAGAAGGAGTTGATGATGATAAGGATTGTAAGGCAGGTTATTACAGGTGTGCTCTCCATTCTCAGTGTCATGCTCTACAGCTCTGGCAGCAGCGGTGAGAAATCTCCAGTTCTAATCCCCCAAATTCTACATCCTCGTGTCCCATCCACAGTGGATGGTCCTAGCTCCCAACAGCCTATCATAGTATATTTTTATCTATATTATATCTAAATTAGCTCTAGAATTTCTTAGACCTTCATTAAGCTAAAATAAACCCACTTGAAAATTTAGGACATTTACACACTGCCCCCAATCTCTCTCTCTCTCTCTCTCTCTCTCTCTCTCTGTCTGTCTGTCTGTCTCTCTCTCTCTCTCTGTCTCTCTCTCTCTCTCTCTCACACACACACACACACACACACACACACACACACACCACTGTGCCCCCTGATTAAGCCTTCACAGTCAAATATTATGTCCCCCAGGCACTTGGATTAGGGGTTAGTTCATTTTTTGCTTGCTTTCTTTTTGTTTTCAATGTGTTTCAATGTGTCAAATATTTATTGAAATTTACTCTTTTTAAGTTTCCATTCAATTTTACTTTTTTTTTTTTCAATGGCTACTGAGCATTTTTGTTATATGTAGACTATAGCCAGGCTTTAAAAAGTTAAAACTTTGTACCCTGCAGAGGGATACTCTCGCCGTTGGCCCATCCACTTCCCTATCGCTTTCTCATAGAGAACAGATTGGATTTTTGTTGTAGTCATGGTGGTGGTGGTAGTGGTTATCAACCTCATCATCTGTTCCCCAGTGTGTCTTCTAAATAAGGCCTCATACTTCACTCTTCTTCCATCCTGAGAGGCAGGGGTAGGTGATGAGTGACCAAATCCCTCTGTCCAGGCATCATTCAACTCTCACACCATCCCTCGGAAAACCACTGTCTCTGCTGGGACTGATGAGATCTTTGTAAGATAAGATGTGAGTCTTCTTGAAGCAAAAAGGAGTTAGCTTGATATGTCTTCAGCGTCTAAGGTGAAGAAGTCAGCAGGCAGCTCCTGGTCAGGGTCCAGGATGACACTGAGGCTAGGAAGTTTCGAGGACTCCCCACTCTGACAACGGTCACTGTAATACATGAACTGCCAAGGCATCAGCAGAGACCACCTGGCTTGTGCAAAGTTGGTATGGAGTGAAATTTACTGTCTGGATGCAGACAGAAAGCAAAAAGACATCTGTAGGGAACCGAGAAGTGCACCATTTTTATAGGAATGGAAAGAAGGCAAGAGACATCAGACAGGAAGATCTTAATCATCATCTGTGGTCAAAATCCTCTGGCAGTCTTGGGCTATGCCCTTGAAGATTCCAGAGGTCCCCAGATGTCTTCAGATGTCCCGGGCTCAGCAGTATTCCTTGTCCTATCCTAGCTTCCCTAGGGCGCCCTGTGCTTACCCTGTCAGCTCAGCACTGGCTGAGTTCTCTACTGACAACGGCGCCTCTGCTGACAAGCAGGCTGGGGGCTGAGGGGTCATGCCAGATGGGAGCCTTACAGCCACACCTGGGGGAAAGAGGTGTGCGGGGACCCAAAAGAAGTACCTGTGGGCCCTGATGGAGTTCTGACATTGGGAGCCAAGCTCTGTAATGCAACATCCCTGGGAAAATAACACGGAGAAAGAGAGTCTCATCCGGGTTCAATATGCAGCTCCAGTGAAAGTCCTTAAAGCCTTGAGGTCCATCAAGAGGGACTCAGGCCAGCACAGGGCACCAGGACCACACTCTTCAGGAGTTAGGTAGCAGGGATAAAACAGATGGCCTGTGCAACCAAAGCACCTGGTTGAGAGTTCTGGCGTAGTGTGGTCGGCACAGTAGACAAAAGAGCTGTGCATGGCGCGCTGACCACAGTCCCTTCTGCCATGGGTATCCAGCCAAAGCTGACTTCTACACCTGAGTAAACTCCTTGGTACCTTAGCAGAAGAGGAGGACCAACATGAAAGATGAGAATTTAAAACAAAACAAAAATAAATGGTATTCTCCTAATAGGCAGAGATAGGAAAACTCTGAATTATTTTAATATTGCAGAACACTTGCTGTCACTCGTACACAAGCCGGTGGGTGTTATGCCAGTTTTATTGATGAGAAAACAGGAGCAGGGAGGCTGAGTAGCTTGGTAAGCATCACGCAGTAAATGCCAGGACTATTTTAAGAAGCATGAACTTTCAGAATGCAAAGTTTATCCTCTGAGAGCAGAACAGGGGAATTCAGCAACTCACATCTTTCCTGAGTATCCCTAGGTAGCTGCCATCTGCTGTCTATCCCACTGTTAGGGTTCCTGTCCAGGTGTTCCCCAAAGCCTCAGGCAGTCACGGGGTGGCTTCTGGAATTTGTGATTGATTATTGTGGGTGCGGTTGCTGGGCCTGCCCCGGGGCAGGGAATTTGCATTATCATGTGAGAAGGGGAGAGAGGCTAGCTAGCTGGCTGAGCTTCTGCCACTCCCTTTGCTCTCTGCTCTTTGCTCCTGCCATGAAGGGTTTCTCTGTGTCATGTGTCACTTTGCCTTGGAGCCAGTCAAGTATGGGCTGAAGCCTCCAGTAGCTGTGAGCTACGTAAACATTTCTTTCCTTTATTTTGGGCACCAGCAACAAGACAAGAGTCACTGAGATACTCAGATTCTGCACACTTGTGCAGAAAGAGAGATAGGGGTGCCTTTAAACTACCTTCTAACTCCAAAATGAAATCAGCTTCTTCCTCTGCATCTGTGCTTGTGTCTGAGCGCACATAAGTGTTTGGGCACTTGTGTACACGTGTGTGCATATTAGTGAGCACATACGCAGAAAGTTATAAACAACACAAACGAAGTGACTCCAGTAATCAAAGTTCAGGGGAGATGTAACAGAAGACAGGTTGACCAGATCCTGGGGTTTCCTTGGTCCTCAACCATTAGGGGAAGCAGCAGGACACAGCTGAGCAAAGGAGCTGGGAGTAAGAGCAGGAGACCATGGAGTGAGCAGTGGTTCGGGGTCAACAGAAGAGTGGTGGAGGAGACTTGGAAAGGGCTGACAAACACCTGCCAGGGTTTCTTTCTGGTTAAAGGCATCAGTATAGGTATCCTTAGCTAATTCTGACAAGAACCTTGTGGTGCGAGCAGCAATACCCACAGATGCCTCAGATGAGCAGACACGGCCCCGGGAGGTTCAAGATTTCTATGTGACATGCAACCAGGGAAAGAGCAGGCAGAATGCTGCCCCAGCCAGCACACTGGACACCATTCTTCAGGACCCAGGCCCTCCACACCCAAATGAGGGAGGCCAAGAGCAGGGCAGCTGAGTGAAGATGCAGCATGGACTCTGAGGCCCACAGGTGTGGAAGGCGCTGCTGGCTCTTGTTTGCTGAACTTTGCTTTCTTTCTATCCAGTTTTGTGGGGAGTAAAATATGACACTTGGTTAATTAATTTTTCAGACCTGCAAGGACTATGTAGGAAAAGCTGTAAATTAAACAATTCTCATTTCCATAACATTGCAATCCAAAGGGTATGACTTTATGATGCATCCCTGAAGCGATGATGCGTGGCTTTTATTAAACAAAGACCAAGATCCAAAAGCCCTTACCCTGCTCTATGAGGAAGTCAGGCATGTGAAACGGAAAAGTAATTGGATGTGTTTATCTCCTGATATTTTTAATCTGAATATACTTAACGTTGCTGTCAGAGACTAGTCCCTAAGACAGGTCTTCTGTATGCAAAAATGGATTAAAGGAAGACCATTTACTGTGTAATCTCCACTTATCCCAACACCCTCTGACATGACTTCAAGGACTATCTGCAATAGAGCAGGAAGGGAGTAAAGAAAGAGGATAGAAAGGAGAGAGAAAAGGATGCTACAGTCTGGGGCATGAAGGCTGGGGAGAGAAAGAAAATATCAAAGCACTGACATGAATGCCAAGGCACCGAGAAGTTTGAAAACAGTTCAGTGAGCGCAGGACAAAGGTGAGAAGGTATGTTAACGTGCATTTTCAGTTCCAAAGAGGGCAGTGTACCATGAAGTATTGCTTATGTCTACTGGATGACTGTGTCATTTATTTTCAGCCAGATATAAATGGGGCACATGAGAAAACCTGATCTTAACAGTTCAAGAGTTCAAAGCTTGGTCTAGGGTATAGCTCAATAGTAGCACACTTGTTTAGCATGTACAGTAGGTTCAATGCCCCAAACACACCAATGCGCACTTTGAGACGTGGGAAAACACCTACGTCCCCAGCCTAGGTCTCCACTCACTGCTCCTTGTGAAATCTGTGTCAAGGAATTTTCTAGATTTTATGGTAAATGACTCCTTCCCACTTCTCCTCAAGGCCCATATGGTACAACACAGTGGTCACTAGTCACATAAGAGTTAATAATTCCTTGAAATGAAGTTGGCTACAATGGTGTTATGTTGTATGTCTAGTTGTCCCCCCAATGCCTCATGCAATCATGGGGTAGGGACTTTTAGCGTTTGAGATTTGACTCATGATCCACTGGGATTATGTGTTTTAGTACTGCTGGGATTATGGTCTGAGTACTTCTGGGATTGTGGGTGTGGTCTAAGATGGACAGGCTGAGGCAGAGAGCCTGGATGTAATATAAAGAGAGACAGAGACAGATTGATGCGGTTGCTCTCTGCTCCCCTGGTTGTTCGGTTGCCTCTGTTGCCATGGTCACTGTTTTGCGACCATGAACAGCTGCCCTCTGCCATGTACCTCTCTGCCTTGGAGCCAGCCGAGTATGGACTGAAACCTCCAACAACTGTGAGCTAAATAAGCCTTTCCTTCCTCCATTTGGGGTGTTGAATATTTGTCCCAGCAATGAGTAAAGAGTAACTAAGACAAATGGGGATGCCCTTTGGGTAGCTAGAAAGTTCTTGGGCATACATATAGCATGGGTCTTACATTGTGCTTCCATGGGATCGTACTACCACTGGAATGTGGAGATCATCTATTTTTTTCTTAATGCTTAACAAACTTTCTGTCATATAGATAGTCAATAAATACTTGTGGAGTGGACAAAATACTAGCAATGTAAAAGAAAGCTTCTACTTAAATTACTCGTTGCGCTTAATATCTGGTAGAGAACTATTGTGCCCGTTTTCTCTCATCAATCTTATAAATGCTTCTGCTTATATGTCTGATCTCTTTGGGGTATTGGTGTAAACACTTGCTGTGTCTATTTGAAACTTATTCATTGATTGTTTTAACACATCCAGAAAGCTGGCAATATCATTCTCTTTTAAAGCAATACTGAGTTCAGGGTTATGACAAGATCCACAACAGCAGGGAAGTCTGCAGGTGGCACACGACCACGGTTCATGGGCCAGAACGCTCCTTGCCCTCCGATGCTCCCTTCTGGCTTTGTTGTTTTGTCCTTGTTCCCCCTAGAAAGCCAGAAAGCAGTAACTCCCTGATCACCAAAGGCTTTTTTGTACTCATCTTTTTACATACTGGTAACCATCACCCCTTCTCCCAAGCCCTCCCATCTTTCATCTTCCTGTGCTAACACTGAATTTCTAAACACCCAGGAAAGTCTCTATAGTCGTAGGAATCAAAGCAGAGCACATGTCACCGTGGGCCTAGGCACTGGGAAAGTTAAGTGAGATAACAGAAGGAAAAAGCTGAATAAACCACCATTTGGGAGTGAGGCAGGAAGAACAGTTCTTACTAAATTGCAATAGAATAAAACAAGACATTTTCTTACTCTTTTCCTGATTTCTGAGCCTTTTGACCTTATAAAACATGAAAATCTGTGTCATGTGCCTAGAGATGACCAATATATGCAGCTTTTAGGCTTTACTCATAAACTGATTCTTTTACTTATTACCCCAGTTCCCTTATTTTCTACTTGATATCTGCTTCAGAGAAGGGAATCAAAGGTTAACATTACAATAATGAATAAACTTACTTCTAATACTATCCAAAATATCTTATTGCCCTTATCATTCTTCAATTATAATAAGCTAACACAGAATGATATTTTACGTTAATTGGCTATACATATTTAGTATTTGATATTTGATGTAGTCTTTTCCCCAGAACTGTTTGCTTCCTGTGTGGGTTTTAGTACAGTGCTTAACACGAGGCCATGTAGGAAAGTCTGTAAATTCTGGACTGTTGAGTTGAATGACTGTCATATATTAAAACCTGGCTGCATTTATCTCATGCTGCTTAGGGGTTGGATGGAGTTCTGCACCCTTTGGATCTAGGCTGACTGCATGACTTTCATTGGACAAAGGAACATCAGCCATCATGATACGAGCAAGGGTTTGAAAAATAATATGTTAGTAGTATTGGTCTCCTTATGATTTGGGGAACGCTTTGACTTCCACTAAGTATAGAGCCCCAAAGAAGCCTACTGGGGCATGAGAGATGTACTGACTTGTGATCACCAATATCTTAGCTGATGGCCAGATTTTGAGGCCATCCTGGACCACCTCCTCACTGGTCAGTCTGCCAGCTGATAACCAACACCAAAGAAAACCAAAAGAGCTATCCAAGTTACCAACATAATGGAGGTGCTAAATACTTGGTTTTGTTTTAATCCAATGAGTTCTGGGATACAAACAAAACAAAAGAGAATCAATAGAGAGGCCTGGATATGGAGTGCTATTGTTAAAATCACTGACCTTGAGTTTGCACATGGACCAGTGGTGGCTGGTCACCTGATGGGAAAATGTTACAGCATCTGGAGCAGAGACAAATTTTGGGTAAAGAAAAGCATCTTCCAAAGCTATAACTTGGAGTAAATTAGTAACTTTAATTAATAATAAACTAAATAATAATCTCAAACCAAAATGTTCTTGTGTCTGTTGAGTACAGCTACATGAGAAAAAAATATTCAAGAGAGCTAAGCTGAGGAAAAGAACTAGTTGGTCTTCATACAGAGAAGTTTGAGAATGTGGTGAAGGATCTGTACTTTTGGAAACTTCCAGAAGATTAAATATGGTACCTGCTATGTCATTCAGCTAAAAATAATAATTATAAAAGTTCCCTGAGAATATTCAACATATTTTATTGTAGAAACCTAAGATCAAAATAAGTTTAGAGAGGGAGGTTTCAAACATTTTGAAGAGTGCTGTTCACCAAGTGGCTGAGAATACAATCTGGTAAGCAGAAAATCCACCAAATAATATAACTATGATAGCAAAAGGGCGCTGGTTTACATAAAGAGGAGTAGAAGTTGCTCACAAGACCCCTGTCCTTTATATACTTTTTTAATCGGAAGAACTTTTTCCTCTCGTCTTATCAACAGTGTGCAAGGCTTTCTTTTCCCCACAGCTAGTCTAACACTTGCTATCTTAATGTTTTTCATAACAGAAGATTTAATAGGTATGAAGCCAGAGCACCCTATGGTTTTTATTTGCTTTTCCTGTGATGACTGGTGCTGAGCACTTTTTCCATGTACTTGTTGGTTATTTGGGTGTCTCCTTTGTTTCTTCTGCCATATTTTTAGACAAGTTCTTTTACTGTTGAGTTTTGGGGAGCCCTTTACATATTTTGGACATTAGTTTTGTTTTGCTTTGATTTGTTTTAATAGGATATTTGGCTTCCCAACAGTTTCTTTCATTTAGTAATCTCTTCCATTAACTATTTTGTTTACATTCAGTCCTAATCTTTTTTTCTTTTTCTTTTTTAGTTTTTGCTTTTATTATCTGGGTTTTAAGGGTCACATCCTAATGAGTATTAACCAAAGCAAAGTTAAAATCGTTTAGCTTATTTTTTCTTTCAGACATTTTTATTGTTTCAAGGATTATTACGTCTTTCAGCAGTTTCACATCTTGAAGTATCATTATCATGTTTAAATCTTGAAGTCAAGTGAAAGAAATGTTTGTACATAGTGTGAATAAGGAGCCAACTTCATCTTTGTGCATGCGGACATGTCATTCTCCTACCACCATTTACAGAGGACACTGTCCACTCCGCACTATGTTCTTGTCACCTGGCTTTCTATTCTTGTTAGATAGGCCAGCTTTATACCACAACGCATTGTTATAATTATTTTTATAGTATACATTGAAATCAGAATTTTGATGCTTCCAGTTTTATTCTTCTTGCTATAGGTTCCTTACAAATTTTAGAACTTTTTCCTCATTTCTGTAAAAACAAAAATGGCACTGAAATTTTGATAGAGATTGCATTAAGTCAGTAAACTACCTTACATAACATAGTTATTTGAACACTAAATTTTTCCAATGCAGGGACATGGATTCTTTTTTATTTATGACTTAATTTCTTTCATTAATGCTTTCAGTTTTAACTGTACAGATATTTCACTTCTTGCTTTAAGTTTATTTTTAAATTCTTATTCTTTGGAAATACTGTTAGAAACAGGATCATTTTCTTGATGTTTTGGATAATTTATAAACTAATTAATTTTTATTTTATATACTGCAGTTTTACGAAATTCGTTTGTTTGTAACAGTTTTGTAGAAATGTTTAGGGTTTTTGATTTACAAAATAATGTATACCGCAAAGAAGACATAGATAGGATGAAATTAAATAGGGAAAAAAAAGATGTTCTATGAAATTGTTACCAAACAGAACACTTTACATCAATAGGCAAAGATTTTATCATAAACAGTTCATCTCATTGAGAGTATACAAGAACTGTAAATGTATAAATGTATATGCACCCAACATCGGAAGATCTGATGTTACCAGAAAACACGTACAGAACCAAAGGAAGAAGTCATCAGGAAAATTATAGGATCAGAAGTTGACCCCATTTTCAATAGTAAATTGATCAGCTAGACTGAAATATCAATACAAACACAACACACTTGACTTAAATCGACCTAGCAGGCAGGTAGGGAGCATTTCAACAAACATCAGAAGATGCAAAACGCATGCAGCCTCCTCCAGAAGAGCGCAGACGTTGAACTATTCGACAAGTCACAACACATTTAGGAAGACTAAAAGCATGCCAAGTGCCTTCTCTGACCAGATAGCATAAAAATGAAAATCCATAACAGGAAGAAAATTGGAAAATTCAAGAGTACATAGATATAACTACATACTCAAGATCATCAATACATCAAAGAAGAAGTTGTTGAGGAAATGGAAACACCTTGAGACAAGTAAAAATGGAAATACAATATAACAAAACAGAAGATCCAGAAAAGAAAAGGGTGCAGGGATAAATGATTAAGTTACAATGAACAACTGAACTTTCTACTTTAACAACTGGGAAAAGAAAAACAGGTGAGCCCAAAGTTAGCAGCAGAAGGAAGAAATTAATGCAGATTAGAGGTAAAATACATAAAATAGAGACTACCAAAAACCTTCAAAAAGTCAATAAAAATCAAGTGGTTTTTTAAAAACAATAAATAAAATTGACAAATCTTTAACTAAATTAATCAAAATATAGAGAAGACAAATTAGTACAATTATAAATGAAAGAAATTTTATAATTGATATCATAAAAATGAAAAGATTGTAGAACTATTACGAATAATTACACTGGATGACCTTCAAAAGAAAATGATTAATTTCTAGACAAACACAACCTACAAAGCCTAAATCTTAAAGAACTAAATAGTCTGAACCGACTCATAACAATTATTAGATTAAACCGATGATTAAAGATCAGATAATTTAATTAGTAAATTGTACTAAATATTTGAAGAAGAATTAATGTCAATCCTTGTCAAATTCTTCCAAAAAATTAAAGAATACTTTGCAAATGCATTCTGAGACCATTATGAGAAAGAAAAATTATATAAAAATGAGGGACAAAATATCAACAATATATTATCAAATGGTATCCAACAGCTCAAAAAAGGATCATATGCTATGAGCAAGTGGGATTTATATCTGGGATTAAAGGATATCTCAAGAAAGTCAATCGAATGAATGTGCTGTATTAGTAGGGAATAAAAATCACACCTCAAATCACATCTCAATGGATATAGAAGAGGTTTTTGATAAAAATTAAACATTACTTTATAATAAAAATCAACACCTTGACAAGCTAGGTATAGAAAAATGTACCTTACTATAATAAAAGCCACGTGGGAAAAGCCATTCACTAGTATCATGCTTAATGTATAATGAAGTGGAAAGCTTTTCTTTTAAAGTAAATAAGGGGATGTAAAGGCCCACTCAAAACACTTCCACTTAACAGTGTCCTGAAAGAACTAGTCAAAGAAATTAAGGAAGAAAAACAAATAGGAAACAAAAGTAAGTAAACCAAAATAGCTACTTTGCTTTCAGATGGGTTGATTTTTACAATAAGAAAGAGTTGTAAAGAAGAAAAATTAATAATGCAGAATATAAATTGACCCAAAGAAGCAGGCTCTACTTCAACCAAAACCTACCTGGTAAATCTACATAATTTTGAGAAAGAAACTGTTGCTCAAATCTATATCAAAAGGATCTATAAGCACAACCTTCTTAAATTTCAAATACAGTCTTCTATGTTGAATGAATCACTGTAAGCTTACATTATGAATGTCCTATGTCATATAAAATCTCAGTGGCCCCATATTAAGATTTTTCTAGGCTGAAGAGAGCTCAGGGTTCTAGTTTGTGCTCCTATGAATGGATTATGCTTCCATTCTCCTCTCCCCTAGTGGTGTCTCAATTGCCACCACCTCGACCAACTTAATCAAGCAGCAGTCTTTCAGTGTGCAGTGTTCAAGCCAGAAGAAGTCACAGGACATGCGGAAATGATAGCTGCCAGAAGGCCACCATCAAGGGAAAAATCAGGAAAGCATAGAGGGAGAGCTGTTCAGGGCAGTCTGGGAAAACATACGACTGCACATGCGTGGTGCTAGCCAAACAGGTAGTAGGTACAGACTGCGCTCAAGGAAAGAAAAGGCAGTGAAGCACTAGAGCAGCGGTTCTCAATCGGTGGGTCACGACCCTGGTGGGGGTCAAACAACCAAAACACAAGGGTTGCCTGAAGCCATGGGAAGATGTTATTTATTTGGAATTGTTGTTATATTTAAACGCATGCTATGCCATGGTGAAATGTTATTTATTGGAATTATTAATAAATATTTCTCAACATATAATTAAATATTGTTTTGTGATTAATCACTATGTTTAAATTATGTTTAATTTGTAGCAATGAGAATACATAATGCATATCAGGTATTTACATTCTGAATCATAACTGTAGCAAAATTACAGCTTTGAAGTAGCTACCAAAATTATTTTTTGGTTTGGGGTCACTGCAATATGAGGAACTGTATTACGGGGTCACGGCATTAGAAAGGTTCAGAACCACTGCGTGACTAGAGCGATTCATGATGACCTTCCACAGGAGCAAGGTGAGCAGGTCCCCAAAGGCAAGGCTTACTGAAATGGAAATCAACGCTCATCCAATAACAATTTAATGACTGTCTATAATGAACCAGGCGCCACGCTGCCCAATGATGATAATACATAATAACATAGTGAGGCCACATCTTCATGCTGCACTTTGCAATCCAAAGTCCAGTCTGACTATTGTGCCAAGAAAGTAAAGAGAGAAATGGGAGCTAGAATGGCTGGGAACTCTGCTCCTCATGGGGCACTCGCGGTTCATGACTGTATTTTCATGGAAATCACTCTCCGAGGTCCATTCAAATGGTATTTCCATTTGAATTTGAGGGAAGAAAAGAGAGACCAATCAAGAATCAAGGCCAATTACCACAGAAGGGGAGTCCATCGCTCACCTTACGCCTCCTCCCAGAGGAGAGCAGTCATTTCCAGCTGGCACCTGGAGCGCCTCTTCCAGCCCAGAGATATTCTTTCCTATAATCACCAATTAGCACCTGTCAGAGTCATCTTCCTGGGGATTTGATGAGGACTGAGATACCTGCAGGTTGGCCATTTCATGAAAACCCTCGAGTTACTAATGGTGATATTCAGAGCAGAACTAATAGGTCACCCTTGGAATGGATCCTCTCTTTCATATGATCAGATTCTCCCAGGACCGGTGCAGTTTGATTTTTCGGTGCCCAACCACTTTAACAAGCTATTGTCAGGCAGTAATAACTTTCGGAGCCCCTCTGGCCAGAGTGCAAAGCAGTTCATCTCTGAACAATCCAGCTGATTTATTTTACTGTTAGGGGAATTTGTAAAAGGACGATTCATTTTCCCCTTGCTCGTGGGTGATTCTCAGTCTGTCATCCTTCCCAACGTGACTGTGCGGATTTTCTTCACTGCTGAAGTTACACCGTGCAATGTACCATCTGGGACTCTGATAGGAGGAAGAGTGGCCGGAGCGGGGCCTAGGCAGAGGCAGCAATATCCTCGGCCTCCTCCCCATTAATGAGAGCACGATTAGGGAGCAACACCCTCCACCCGGGCTGCTGCCCCCTCCCTCCTCACACATGCACCACCGCACCTGCCAGGCCAGAGGATGCCGCTTGTCCTCTGTGAATCTCCTTGGTGGAACCCTGCCAAATGCTCTGTGGGACTTAACCCAAAGCCAAGCCCAGAGCTTGGCCCTGAATAACACTCCCTGGGCTGGAATCTAATCATTTGCTTGTTGGATTTCCTAGTGAGAGCCTCTCATTGTTCTTGGAGGGAATCCAGCTTTATGGTTATTGGGTGTGGTTAAACTGTCACTCAGACATCAGAGTGGAAATGTGAAATAGAGGTAGTCTGTCCACTCCACAGTGACAGTCATGCTGAGCACCTTGCCCAACTCTTTCTCCAGGAGAGAGAAAAAGGCAAGGACTTTTGAGTCACTGCTATGAACGAAACTCTCTTTCCAGGGAGATTGGCAAAATGTGGGAATGAACCACTGGTGAGCATTTTTGTTGCATGTACAGAAAATCTGACTAATCAAGAGGAAAACCAGAGGAAACAACTCCGGACCACAAAAACTGAATCCTGCCTGTAGCCACATTTCTGAGGCCACTGCCCTGGGACTTTCACACTTGTCCTTCAGCTTGTGACACCGTTGCTCTGTTATAGATTGCCGCATAGCAAGCCATCCTGGAAGTCTGTAGCATATTCTTATTTTCAAAATATTCTAATGTTTTGATTAACTAATTAATTAATGCTCTGGTTCTAATTAACTACCCACTGTATAAATAAAGAAAAAAGATACTCAGTTTGCTCAGAACAATCAATATAGTGGCAGTTGGTTGCTAAGCTGGTTAGATGAAGAAAAACAGCTGTGATTTCATTTACATTGCAAGCACTCTTCTGAAAATGAGGATCCCTGAGCCTTTGCCCTCTGGCTTTGTGTCTGGTCCCTCACTACATGGCTTCTCACAGAGCTGCAGCCCCCGGGGACCGATTGCCCATCCGCTCCACATTGCAATCTGGGCCCTGGACCATATCTAAAATCTGTGGTCTACCAACCACCAGCCCTGCTGAGCCCCTGACTGCTGAAGCAAATGTTCATCTCCTATCCAGGCCACAGTTCTGGCACTGTGGTCCCTTTTCAGACCCTCCTGCAGGCCCGAGTTTGGTGTCCCCGTGCCAACACTTTCTGCCACTCCCTGAGTCATGAGTCAGGACAATATAACAAGGACCAGTCAGGCAAGGAGCTCAAGAATGTTTCCCTGAGCCTGAGGCTGAAGCATGGTGTACTCTAACCAGAACAGAGCTGAAGGCAGACTGTGGCACCAGCAGGAGAAAGCCAAGCGGCCCCGAGCATGTGCTCACACAAGGCACTGTCCCAGGGAATCATGAAGGCCAAGGTCATGATTCAACCAAGAACCTCCCGTCCCAATAGAAGTACCCTACCTTCCTTTGCCTGTCTTTCCAAGTAGCTGCTGAGGGTGCTTACCAAGTGCCCCTACAGAGGTTGCTGAGAGATTTCAGAAGAGTCCGCAATTGCAAAGTGCCGACACCTGGAGGTTCTCAACACCAGAGAGAGAGGTGACTGTCCTTCAGCTGGGATTGTTTTCCACAGCTCTGAGTCCGCCCCGGTGTATGTCCCACAGTACAGGCAGCTTCCAAGATTCTTATATCATTCCACACATTCCCAATTCCACAACATCTACTCTCTTGTACCTTCTCTCTTTTGTGGACTTAAAATTTATTTCTCTTGCTTTGACCACACAGTGTTCCAGGGAGGACAACTTTGACTTCCTCCATTAAACCCGGTGAATTGCCCAGAAGCCCAGGCTGTGATGCAGGTGCGGCAAGGTGCCCACAGAGTCCTTCAGGCCAGCAGCACGGCGGTCTCTCTGGAGAGCTTTCCTCACCATGGCTGCCTTCAGGGAGCATGGAGGACTTTCAGTACTCAAAGTGCCCTGCTTTAGGTCTTCCTAGGAAGTATCTCGGTGTTTTGTTCCACTGAGTCGAGGAGCAATTTTGTGTCCTGAGAGAACACAGCCAGACCAGGAAGACAGGAGCTAGTAGGTGATGATTTAACACACTCACCTGTCGATGCGAGGGTGTGGCCACAGGTATAGGTTTTATAGGGATCCCTGTCTTATAAAAACCGTGTCCACTCCATGCTTCCTGCATATTCTCTGTTTGATGGATATAGAATACGTATTTGATAAAAACTAAACGTTGCTTCATAAAACAGTATATGCCAGGTATATAAGGGGTACAGATATGCCAGCATAGATAGATGCAGTACTATGCTATTAAAATGGAATTCGTCAAAAACAATGTTTACCAATGGACAGAAAAACAAACGGGGAAAGAGAAGCCAGAGAGAGGCGGGGTGGGGGGGGGGTGGACTGAGAGGATGACGGGCATTTCTAGCACAGTGCCAGCAGGTGCCTGTCATCAACACTAGTATTTCGGTGCATCCCCTGGCACACTCTGGGCTGGGATTTCAGAGATGCTTCTAGAATATTTCCCTGAGAACTCAACCCTAAGTAGCATGGATCTGCTTCAGCAGGCCCTGAAGCAGCCTCCAAGGCTAAATCTTGGTGGCTCCTCCCACCGCTACCAAGTGTGCACAACTATGAAGTCCCTAGCCGACATCCAAAACATGTGGAGCCCAGCAGAGGGTCCTTCTGAAAACACAGTGCGCCCCCACCACAAGGGAACGAGAACGGGCCCTGCGTTGGTCAACCTACATTTGACTCTTCTTGCTGAGGTAGGCATGTGTTTAATATTGAAGAAAATGCTAAAAACCTGGAGACACAGAGCGACACTAGGAAAGCAGAGTGTTCTGTTTCGTTTTGTGAACTTTGTATTTCTCAGGCCTACAACTCTTCATCTTTCTGTGAAGTCTTTTTTTTTTTTTTTTTTTTTTTTTCTTTTTTTGGACTAAATATCTGCCTTTCCCCCATTTCCCAAGAGTAAATTTGATATCTAATTCTCACTTCTCGACAGATCTTGGTACATTGTTAAAAATAAGCGTCTTCCTTTAAGGCAACCTCCCACCTTTTGTGCTGAGCTGAGGCAGAGAAAGCAGACAGCTGGCTCTAAAGAAAGCAACCACTGTGGCCGGAATGAGGCACGAGTGATTGGAAATGCTTCCACCCACTTGGGAAGGAACCTGTAGCCCTCTACAGCTGAACTCTGGGAACCTACACTGTACATAATTGGAGTCACACGAATATCGCACGCAGCAAGATGAGAAAATGTCACTAACTCTTCTTTCCGCAACGAAGAAAAGCTTGCTGTTCTGTTCCAAGGGCTTGAAAAGACCTGTACAGATGAGAACATTTTTTTCTGCACTCTCTAATTTGTGAATTCTATTTTCTTTCTCTGTTGAAAGAAAACTCCAAATCAGGAAAAGGTACTGGGCAGTCTTACGCCTGCATTTTCTGTGTAACTACTCATTCCTGAAACATCAGAGGATTCTTTCTGCATTCATGAGACTGTATTCTACAACCCAGCTCAGTGAGAATGAATGGCAGTGTCGCTGAAAGGGAGAATAAGGCTGGTGTTGGCCACATGAAGCTCTCTGAAAAGTCTTTGAACAAAATAAAACTTCGGAATCCACAAGGCACCCATGAATTTTCAATTTTGCTACAACAAAATACCTCAAGCTGAGTAGTTTGTAAAAGGGTTTGCTTGGTTCAAGGTTTTGGAGGTGCGGGAGCATGGTGCTGGCATTTGATCAGCCCTGACGAGGGTGTCCTGTCCTACCTCACATACCAGGAGGCTCTGAAGGAGAAGCATATGTGAGAGGGTGAACACAGGATGAGACAGGAAGTCAGGAGTCTGGGAGGGTCAGCTTTCTGTCTTAGAGCAACTCTTACTGAGAAAGAACCAGAGTCTCTCTGAAGCTCTTTTAATTCATTCCCAGGGCAGCACACCAATGACCTAAACACCTCCCGTGAGGTTCCACCTCCCAACGGAACCATCCTTGCTGAACATCACCACACTAGAGCCAAGCTTCCAACTCACAGCCCTCGTGAAGCATGGATCAAGCATGTGCACACCATTCAGAGCTTTGTGGCCCAGATGGACCAGGAGAAGTATGACTGGGGTCAGGTTTCTTGCATGCATTTCTGATATGCTTAAAATTGCCAGTTAAAATGCAAAAGGGCTAGTAAGGTTTAAATTTCAGAGAAGCAGTGAAGATTTCCTGATGTATGTGTATACAGTGGTTCCTCATTTCATGACCTCTCTGGTTAACAACCGTTTGGACATTTGACCCACCACTCTGACTTATGGCCCACATTGGACTTAAAGTGTAGGGACATTGAAGGGACATTTAGGTGGCAACACGGCCTTGCGTCCTTATGTCTGCATCTGATGTTGTGTGCAAAAGCTCCACAGATTTCTCAGTACACTGTCTACAATGTGGCCTCAAAAGTGAATATAGCTATGTGAGAACCGAGGCCATGGAGTTGGATGGCGACCAGTTCCCAAGAGCAAAGAGCAAAGTATGAACTTTTATGGTGATATTATGAAGCTTATGAAGCAAAAAAGAAAATGATCAAAGATCATACTCAGAGAAGTCTTCTCAAAAGCTACATCCAATACCATAATGTATGTACTGCACATAATTCCTCATTCACCAGTGAATTTATTTAAGCACCTTGTTGCAGGAAAAGAGCTTGGTCATTAAAGGAGGAACGTCTGTATCCAAAAGATACTTTGCTATGAAGGTTCTATGGCTAAATCTAGCAACCCTCGCTCTGTCACTTTTTAGCTGAATGACATTAACTCTGCATGCCTTGATTGTCCTCAGAGATACTGCACCCAAATGGATAATAATGATGTGGTAAGCTGGGCGTGGTGGCGCACACCTGTAATCCCAGCACTTGGGAGGCTGAGGCAGGAGGATTGCTGTGAGTTCGAGACCAGCCTGTGCTACAAAAGTGAACTCAAGGCCAGCCTGAACTGCACAGCAAGACCCTGTCTCAAAAAAAAAAAAAAAAAAAAAAAAAGATGATGTGATAATACCATAATGCCCACTTTAGATAGTTGTGATGAAGGTGAATTAATATTTATAATGTGCTAAATTAGCATCTGGCACTTCCTGAGTACAGTTAGATCTGTATTAACTAAGACTTAGTGTTTAGGGTGTGTTATGGTTTGTGTATATATGTCCCCCAAAAGCCTCATGCAGTCCAGGACAGGGTAGCTTCTGGAATTCACAATCGATTATTGTGGAAATGGGGGCTGCCTCTCCCCTGGGGCACATGATCTGCATTTCAATGTAACATAGGAAGAGAAGTTAGCTGCTTGAGCAGCTGCTAGCTCTCTCTCAGGGCTCTTGCTCTCTGCCTGCCGCTGTGGAAGGTTGCCCTCTGCCTTGTGCCAGTCTGCTTTGGAGCCAGCTAAATATGGACTAAAACCTCCAGTAAATAAACCTTTCCTTCTCTATTTTGAGTGTCAGGTGTTTGTCTCAGCAACGAGGAAAATGTAACTAAGACAGGTGCATAAAAGCATTCTGGAGCTAGACCGGAGAAGCAGAGATCTCAGCTGCACAAATGGGCATCTCAGACAGTTGCCTGTGCCCAACTACCCAGGGACCTGGAGACAGCAAGGAGCATCCTTGACATGACCTTGGAAGATTGGAGCCTTCCACAATATTGTGTGGGTTATGAGGACCTCAGGCTGGCCCAAGTTCAGGGCTGAGCCCTGCTGAGGCTATGCACTGAGGGGTTGCAGAGATGAGTGGCAATAGCAAAGGTGGGAGCAATGATTCATCCCACAAAAAGTCACCTCCCAAAGCAGAAGAAATTATAAAATTTGTTTATTGAATATCTATTCATTATATAAAAGATACTGTGTGGGTATTATTATTATTATTATTTTTTTTTTTTTGGGGGGGGGGACCAGGGTTCGAACTCATGACCTTGCACTTGCCCAGCAGACACTTGGGCCTCGGAGCTATCTCCCCAGCCCCTGCAGGTATTATTTCTAATATGCAACAGTTATAGATATAAAATATTCATGGACTAATATATATACATATATATAAACAAATGCACTTCTAATCACAACCATCTTATAAAATAAGTATCAAAATCCTTGTTCTAAAAGCAGAATTTGCCAGGCGTGGTGGCGCATACCTGTAATCCCAGCACTTGGGAGGCTGAGGCAGGAGATAGGTGTGAGTTCAAGACCAGCTTGGGCTATAAAAGTGAGCCCAAGGCCAGCTTGAACTGCATAGTGAGACCCTGTCTCAAAAAGACAAAATTAAATAAATAAATAAATAAATAAATAAAATGAAAGCAGAACCTAAGACTCAATGCACTTCCAGAACTGTGCTCAAGTTGCATCTCCCTGTGAGTGGCCACAGTGTCATTTAAAACATGGTGAGATCAGCCAGAGCCACACTCAAGGGCCCCTCCGCCTCTACGTCCAGCCCAGGCTTCCCACAGCAGGCTGCGTCTCAGCAGCATTGCAAAGCCCAAGTAAGCACTTCCCAGATGGACATTAAGCAAGGGCTATATACTGGAAATGTCACCCAAGGGACCCCTCGTTAAAGGCCCACGCTGCAGTCAGTGCTGCTAACAGGTTACACAGAGCCCCGGAAAGAGCTGAGGATGTGCGGGAAGGCTAGCGGAGCTCACACACCTTCTTCACCCTATTGCTGAGGAAAGTCTGACACTAACCGAAATCGAAGAATAAAATCCCCAGTCCTGTGGGTCCTCTGAGGGTTATGAAGAGGCGAGTTCCAGCGGGACGCTTGCCTCTTTCTTGGCAGACGCATGGTCAGACCTCTGCAGCTGGCCAGGCTTCCAACGTCGCGTCGTTGTGGAAATCATGCTCAGTCACGGCTCCTTCTCAGTTTTTAGTACCAAATGTACCGCATGTTGGATAATCCACGAATGACAGAAGTTCATGGGGACAGACAGACAGACAGACAGACAGACAAACAGACAGACAGACAGACAGATAGACAGACAGACAGACGACTGATTTGCACAAGTACAAAGCGTAGCCTGCCGCTCTGTAGAAGGCAGTTCCTGCTATTCCGTATGAAGCTCGCCAGATCATCCACACACCTATTGTGAGTTTTTTTGTGAGTGACTGGACCACAGTTGCAGTCAACTCTTTCTCTTTCTCCGTCCCTCCCTCCCTCCCTCCCACTCTCCCTCCTTTCCGTCCCTCTGGCTCTCTCTCCTTGTAATAGGTCCATTTTGCCTGTCTGCCCCAGAATTCCTCACTCTTCCCCATCTCTTGTCCCTCCCTCACTCTTCTCTGCATGCACAGTCGGGGGGGGGGGTGCACAGGTCCCCTCCCCCCCTTGCTGGTCACCACTGTGAGCCCCAGCCCAGGTCATTCTCTCCATTTCTACCTAATGGCAGCCTAACACCCAACTCCCAGACCTGGACTTAGGCCTTCCTTCAAATCTGTTTCCTGAGGAGTTTTTTCCAGAAAGATGGCAGCACCACCACCTCCTAAGCCAGGTGTCTGACCTTTATAGCCTGAGCCCCACCTAACTCCCCTTCACAAAGCCTATTCCCTGTACTGTGACAGCTCTGCCTCCCGAGCAGCACTCACGGGTACGTGCATCTGCACAGCAATCTCCCTGTGGGTCGCACTCGGGATCTCGCTCAATCCTAGACTTCTTACATGCCTCCAGCCCCAGCTCCTCTGCCTCAGTGACAAATGGCCCTACACCATCCTTCTCAAGCTCCTCTGAGATAGTTTAGGATTGTCAAGAAATTCCTGCCCAGTGGGATAATTCTGAGACATGTGTGTATGCAGTTGCTGCTCCTCTCCTCCCTAGTACTGGAAATTGAACCTAACATCGTCGCACTTTGTGACATCTCCAACTTTGCCCATCCCCTTTGGAGATAGAATCTTTCTAAGTCACTCAAATGCCCATGCCAAGCTTAAATGTTCAAGTCCCCCCCCCCCATGGAATCACAAGCATGTGTCACCTCTTTTCTTCTTATCTCTACCCTATTCTTCTACCTGTCCATCTATTGACTCAGACTAGCCCGGGACCCAGATACCTCACCCTGCTCCTGTCTGTCCTGCCTTGTAGCCCCTGCACTCTCTGCTTCCTCCTTCTTTCTACTTGGGGAAATCCTTCACTCGCCCAAACCCAGAATGGAGACTTCATTCTTCGGTGATCAAGCTGAGATAGAAATCAGCACATCACCCTCCGCACCACCCTACTCAGTAGCACTGTCACAGCACCTTTAATCTCGTCTTTGCCTTCTAGAGTCACCCAAAGGATTAAAGGAAGTCACATGCAGAATCCCTTCTGCCTTCTGTTCTGAAATTCCTAAGCCACTATTCATATACATTTTTTTTTGGACAGAAGTCTGTGCTTTCACATTCTTGTCTATCCATGCAAAATAACCTGGCCACCAACAACTTTGGTGGATGTAGAAATATGGGAGAGGGCAAGGGGGAGGCACAGATGTGCAGGCCTAGGCCAACTCAAGTGCAAGGTGACTCAAGGCCAACTCGCTCCTACCCCATCTTCTAAGCTATTCACACCTTGCCAAGCTGCCAGTGGCAGGCCATGTGCTCTGTGGTATGGCATAAAATCGTTAGACTCCCAACAGCATATTCCGTGCCCACGGGCCAATCTCCCGCCCACCAGAAATTTGTATGAGACCCCAGTAAGTCCATCATCAGTATTCAAGTGCCCCATTTCCTGTTCCTGTGTCCAAAGAGTTCCTCAGTCCAAATATTCCGTTCAGGGAAAGAAACACTGGGAAGGTGACATTTGATAAAGTGGATTACTATTCTCTGCTCTCCACTCATCACTATTAAAAACTATCGTTGCATCCCTGCCATTATTCAGGGGATCTCAAGGCCCATAAAGGTTGTGTGTCTTATCGACAGTCATATAACTTGTGACAGAACTGAGAGAGACACAAGCCCTGGTATCGGGGACTCTAGATGCCAGGCTCATTCTGCCACACCACGCATGCTTCCCTGGCTTGCTATCTGCTTGCACAGAACATCCACGCCAACTCTGCTTGCCCTTTGTGTGTTACCTTTCTTCTGGCTTCAGCCAGGAGGCTGTTATTGGTTTCTATTATCTGTAGAGCCTCGCCACGATCACTTGCTTTAGGAACACTCCCCAACTGCACTATGATAAGGCACATGGACTCAAAGCCGGTTATTTGCTTTCTCACCTTTCTTTATCTTCCGACAGGAGATATTTCTCTAAAGGCTCTCTTCCCTTCCGGTGTTAACAATTTCCTATTTTTAGGAAGTGGCTTCTTAGCATTCTTCCGATGCACCAGGAGCTGCTGTTCTCCAGTGTGCCTTCCACTGCACAGTCTTCCCAGGACACAGTGAGAAGGACATAACTGAGCAACTAAAGGAGAGGCTTGGATGTGCACCTCCAGTACGGTATCCATCGAAGAGGGGGGAGCATTCCTAAAGAAAAAATAAAGCCACATTGGTCACTTGCAGGCAGCCACAGAGGAGGAATCTGCCTTGTCCAGGAATGCAAAGCTGGCAGGTACCCTAGGGGAATGCCCAGGGAAAGGCTCTAGAACTCGGAAGTGCTGGTGTTTCCAGTCTTTCAACTGTCAATAAAAGCATGAAGTCTGTCTTAGTTACTCTTCTCTCATTGCTGGGACAAATACCCGACACCCAAAGTGAAGGAAGGAAAGGTTTATTTAGCTTGCAGTTACTGGAGGTTTCAGTCCATATTCAGCTGGCTCCAAGGCAGAGAGGCACAATGCGGAGGCCAGCAGTTCATGGCAGTGGAGCAGCAACAAAATGGTGACAGAGGTAACCAACCAAGGGAGCAGAAAGCAACAGCCTCAGTCTGTCTCTGTCTCCCTTCAAATTACATCAGGCCCTCTGCCTTAGCCTATGCACCTCAGGCCACACCTATAATCCCTAGCAGTACTCGGACCATAGTATCATCAGTACTAAAACACTTAACTCCAGTGCCTCATGAGTTAAGCTTCAAACTGTAGAAGTCCCTGTGCCATGATAGCATGAGGCTTTGGGGGAACAACTAAACACAAACCATAACAAAGTAAAAGAAAATATTAATGAAAAGTGGAGTAATTTAAATACCAGCTAGGGCTGGAAAGATAACTCAGTGGACTAAGAACCTGCTTAGGCAAGTGCAGAGACTGGGGTTCCATTCCGGTGCTGCACGCCATGCCAGGCCTGACTCTGGGGTGTGCTGAGCCAACAACCAAGCCAGGGGGTGGAGACACACTCCTGTAATCCTGGCACTGGGGAGGCTGACAACAGGAGGATCACTACGAGTGCAAGCTGTGCAATGAAACTCTGTACAAAATAATAATTAATAATAACAAATTAATTAAAAAATAAAAAAAACAGCAGGACTTAACTATTTACAGATTGTTCTTCCTTCCATTTTCATCTCAGCTCATGGAGTGAAAATGGTTTGTGATGACACAATCTCAAGGGCTATGCAATATAAGTTTTAAATACCTGATGATTATGGTTGTCACACATAAGCCTTTTGATGATTAGCATGAGTGCATGAATCCATGAGTGACTAGGACTAATACACTGAGGGGTACAGATAGGAGGAGAAAACCAGCAAAGAAGAAAGATTGTAGACTATGGCACACTGGTGCAATTCCGTGATCTGCCTGGCTACCAGCCTCTCAAAAGCTAATTGGAAAGGAAATAAGACTCTGTCCTCAAGCCCTGAAACTTCTAGTGACCAGGGCCAGGTCTGGGACAGGCCCCCCCTGGGCTCTGTTTCATAATACAAGGTGAAAGCGTTCTGGAAGTCCCTGCTAGGGAACACCTGCCACTGCCACCCATCAGTACCCTGCTAGCCAGAGGAATGTCAGTGCATCGTAACAATGCACATCTGCGGGCTGAGGGATCTCACCGCACCTGATAGTCTCATACTCTGACTAGTACACTTCCAAGGGTGCAGCTGCGGCAGGGGACTGAGCCCACAGCTGTCCCCAGGGCTGATGCTCAGGAGATAGGTCTGCTCCCTCTGTGGCAGCCTTCTGTGTGGCTGGCTTGGCCAAGGAGAGGCAGGGAAAGGCTGCTGACATCACAGCCACAGAGCAGCTTCCTGGGGTCATGCAAGGAAAGCTCCCATGCAAAATGTTTTTGTTGTTAATGGTCATGGTAGTCCTGAGACCTTTACAAATATTCTCTGTAAGCACTGGGCAAATAACTTGCTGAAATATGGGCTATAGCGAAATCACAGTGACACCTCAGGACCATGAATATAATACCACCATGACTGAGGGGACACATTGCATCCTAAGGCATTTTGCACTACATTGTGCACTGGGGCATAACCCAAAACAGGAAAGAGAATATGTCGATATGCAGAAAATGCTCTGCGCCTCACTCTCTATTTTTGTGCTTCCTTTGTACATTCTCTGATTGCAAATTCTGACCACACGTTCCATGATACATTCTTCCAGGAAACTCTTTGGTCCAAGGAGCATATCTGCACAAACAACCAGCGTTTTTGCTATACTCAGATGTGAAGGAAAAAACGTTTTCTAATAAATGATTAACAATACTCAGAGCTTGCTGCTCAACGTGAATGCAAAGGAGCAAGGTCTCTTTTCTCTGCTGCTGGAAGAGCTCAGCAATCTAACAGTGGGAACCAACAAACACTGCTGTCAGCCCAGTTGGGCAGAATACCCAAACGACGCATTTCTCCAGACTTTTTTCAACCCCCCTCTCTAAATCTGTTAAGCAAAGAACTTCCCTCAGAAGCTGCTGTAGCCATGCTCCCTCCACACAAGGTACTTACTTGTTCCTCTACCCCCCCTCCTATCCCATCCCATCCTCCCATCCCCCCTCCTCTCATCTCTCCCTCCTCTCTGTCTCTGTCTCTCTCTGTCTCTGTCTCTCTCTTTCTCTGGTAGTATGGAAAGAACTTGATCATCCCACTCCCTGAAACACTGAAAGCATGACAGAATACAGTCATTATACAGTTCCTTGCATATCCTGTAGGAATCTGTCTTCATTTGCTGCAGTAAGGAACTATCACAGATTAAATAATTTATAAAGAAAATCATTATATCTCTCCTAACTCTGAAACTTGAGCAGACCAAGAGCGTGACATTGATGTAATGCTTCATGAAAACAAAACAGAGGTGTTTTGTGGCAGGACAGAGCCTGCCACTCGCCTAGGTGTCTTACCTTCTTATGAATCCAACCGTCAGTCCCCTCATGGGTGCGCTACTTCACGACCTCATTTAACTCCTCTTCCCCAGGCCCTACCTTCAAAACTCATCAATATTTGAATTTGTGAATTAAGTGTCCAACGGATGAACTCTTGGAGGGACACACAACTAAGCACCCTGCTAGTGGCTTCAGAAGTGCATATGCTAGGGCTGGGGAGGTAGCTCAGTGGCACAGCACCTGCCTGGGAAGCACAAGGTCCTTGGTTTGATCCTTATTACTGAAAAACAAAGGTGCATATGCTAGAAATTGAGCCCTTAATCCACCACCATAGGCAATTAGGACTGAATGAGCCTGGGGGTTGAGCATTGCTGGTAAGAAGAGGAAGAGAGGCTCATGCTGGCTTGTGAGCTCTGTCCTGACAGGAAACATTTCCATCATGGTTCTGTGCACCAAGACCTCAGTGGGTGCCTTTGGGGTCTCCATGTTTCAGGACCGTAAAAATGATTTTCTTCATAAATTCCTCAGCCTCAGCCTTAGCCTTTTTCAATTTAGCGCGACAGAAAATGGACTGAGACAGCAGGGCTGTCGTTCAGGTTTGCCCCGTGAACAAGGCTAAGAAGACCTCAGCAGCCTCAGAGCTGCAGTGCCAAGAGTAAAGAGGCTGCGACCTGGGGGAAGTGGGCGGTGCCACCAGGTCCTCAGACTCACTACATAAACGCAGGCGCGGGAAGGAGCTCAGGTGGGACTCCAAGCTTGACCACTAGGGGATGACAACAGGGTGAAAAGCTGGGCGTGGTGGTGTGCCTGTAGGACCACAGCACTCTGGAGGTGGAGGCAGGAGGAACACCGTGAGCTCATGCTAGCCGGGGCTACACAGTGAGTTCAAGGCCAGCTCGAAATACAAAGTGAGACGCTGTCTCAAAAAAACAGGAGACTGGACTTCCAATTCTAGTTTTGTAAGGATCCTCCACACCGCTTTCCACAATGGTTGCACCAATCTGCATTCCCACCAGCAGTGGAGAAGGGTTCCTCTTTCCCCACAGCCTCTCCAGCATTTGTTGCTGCTTGGTTTCTTTATGATAGCCATTCTGTCTGGGGTGAGATGGTATGTAAGTGTTTTTTTTTGTTTGTTTTGTTTGTTTGTTTTGTTTTTTGATTTGCATTTCACGAATGGCTAGCGATGTGGAGCATTTCTTTATGTATTTGTAGGCTTGCTGCATTTCTTTCTCTGAGAAGTGTGTTTTCATCTCAGACACCCATTTCTGGATTGGGTCTTTGAATTTTGGAACCTTAATAGTTTTTAGTTCTTTGTAGATTCTAGATAGAAGACCTTCGTCTGAGTACTTATTAGTTAAAATCTTTTCGAAATTTGTGAGTCATCTTTTCACTCTGTTGGTAATTTCCTTTGACATGCAGAAACTTCTTAGCCAGAGGAGGTCCCATTTGTTGATGCTTTTAAGTATTAAACATGCAATTTGATTTCTGTCCATGAACTTTTTGCCTACTCCGATGTCTTCAAGGTTTCCTCCCGCTTTCTCTTCCAGGAGATTTAATGTTTCTCTTTTAATATTTACATCTTTAATTCATTTCGACTTTAGTTTAGTTTATGGTGATAGACTAGGGTCAAGTTTCAGTTTTTGGCATGTAGAGAGCCAGTTTTTCCAGCACCATTTCTTACAGAGGCTGTCTTTCTCCCAGTAAACGTGTTTGGCCCCTTTGTCAAAAATGAGTTTGTTTTTATTTGCTTCTGCATCTTCTAATCTCTTCCATTGATCCTCAGGTCTATTCTTCTGCAATACCATGCTGATTTTATTACTCTAGCTTTGTAGTATAACTTTAGGTCAGGAATTGTAATGCCTCCTGCCCTACGTTTCTTGCCCAGAATTGTCTTTGCAATTCTGGGTCTTTTTTGGTTCCAAATAAATTTTGGGAATGATTTCTCCAGGTCTGTGAGGTATGTTGATGGTATTTGCATTAAATCTGTATAACAATTTAGAGAGTATGGCAATTTTAATAATGTTGGTTCTTCCTATCCAGGAGCAGGAAATATCCAGCTATCCCCCTATTGGGAATTTTCCCAGAAGAACTGAAAACTTCATACCATAGCAATATCTGTGCATCTATGTTTAAGCAGCCCAATTTGTAATAGCCAAATCTTGGAAACAAGCAAAATGCCCGTCATTTGAAGAATGGTTGTAAAAAATGCGGTGATGATAAGCTCAAGTACCTATGTTATAGAGTAATAGTATCACGAAGCTTTTCTGCTGGAAGGTTGAGAATGTAAGTTAACAGACCAAAAATTGGAGAAAAAGAAGGGCTATGAGGATAACCAATATTTTGGCCCTAGCCCCTCAAGGTCAGTAAGGACTCAGTACATAAGAGAACCTGTGCTGTAATATCCTATAACTCAGAGGCGTCCCAAATTTTCTGGTCAAGGAGATTATGGGACCTCAGAGGAAAGGGATAAATAACCTATAGTTTGTCTAAGGAGAGTCAGCCAGAGAAAAACATTCTCTCAGGCTTTCACAGAAAGCAAACTGGCCAAGGAATCGCCGTGACTCTTCCCAAAGGCTGACACTGACAACAGTTCTACAAAGCACTGTATATGGTTCCAAAGTTAATCAATAGGAAGGTGGGTCATGCCCGCACACTGTCCTTTGTATTGTGAGGACAATGTGCAGTGTGTCAGCTGTTAAAAAAATTAATGTTTATTGAAAGTGTTAATGTTTAATTGTTAGATCGATCTTATACACCTATATCTAGTAATCTAAACTGATCCAATGATGAAGATATGTAATATAACCACTGTTAAATTTTTCTGGTTTTGAAATTTTGTACTATATGTAAAAAAATAAATAAATAAAAATAAAAACTAAAAACAGGAGGAAACAGGGCAAAATGTAAAGGGCAACATTGGCATTGTAGGGAAATGTACTTGAAGAGATTTTAGGGACCACTGTTCCCGCCCTCCCCAACCAGGGATCAAACTCAGGACCTTACTTGTCAGGAAGGCACTTGTTCCCCTGAGTTATCTTCCCAGTCGCCTGGGACCACTTTTGATAAGCTCATATTTTTGTAGTCTCTACTATGTACTGACAGGCCTGTGCATAGACACATTAACACACATGCATATATGTATAAATTAATCTATAGTCTTATACTCAACACATGCTTATACAAAATTTTTAAATCATAAACAATATAATACTGTGTTATACCTCCTGTATTCCAAACTATCCCTCAATAGCATTTTGATGCACTTTTAGGTAGTTTCTTCCTCTCTGTAGTTAAATAATAGAAGTATGTATATATTTTTAGAAGTATATTTTTAAAGTATAAAGAATGCCAGAGCATATATAGAAATAATTCCAAGAGTTTGAAAATACTATATATAATAAATATACATATGCATTTTAACATACAATACTTATATATGTACTCATGTATTTCAACATAAATTAAAAATCATACCGTAGCCACAATTTTATATTGCTTCTTCTTTCTACAGGATGCATTATCTTTTGCTATTACACTCAGAAATGTAACTCTTAAGATATATTCTTCAAGCCGGGCGTGGTGGCTCATGCCTGTAATCCCAGCACTTGTGAGGCTGAGGCAGGAGGATCGGTGAGAGTTCGAGACCAGCCTGGGCTACAAAAGTGAGCTCAAGGCAGCCTCAACTGCGTAGTGAGACCCTGCTTCAAAAGACAAAAAAAAAAAAATGATATATTCTTCACATATTTTTATGCAAATGTAAATAGCTAAATAGTTTATGTAACTATTATGCTATTGGAGACCATTTTTCTTGTTTCATTATTTTGCTATGATAAACAATATTTAATAAACATCCTTTACAAAATAACTTTTATGTGGCAGATATCTATAGGAACCAAATCATTTCAAGCTGATGTAGAGCCTTACATTGTAATAAAACCTACATCTTTGGGGATACACTTCCCCTATGCCTTGGAAATGCTCTTATAATTACTGTAAGTCGATAAGATTATGTAAGCTCTCTAAATCTTTTGAAACATAAGGCAGGCTTTCCTTCCAGAAAGACTATCAATAAGCCTATCCTCAAGTGAATAACAACAGTGATGTCGCTAAACTCCCACCAAGGTGCTACTGTATTTTGTCAGCTTTTCAACTTTGAGTGAGCAAACATCATTCCATGAGTTTAGCAGTCAACTTCATTTTTTTCTTTGAAAATTGCCCTTCCTCATTTCAGTCACAAGGGCTCTAGTTTCATGCTGCCTATCTAGAGTTCTGACCTGTTCTGTCACAACTCAGTGACTTCGATCAGCATAATTAAATTCTCTGGCTCAGTTTCCTCATGGGTCAAATAGATACAACAATATCAACTGCACTGAGTGCTGCAGAAGGGTGCAGAGAACATAGCCTGACATGCGGACACATGTGTTCTGGTTTTGAGGAGCACATTGCCTGTGTGCAGGAGGCCCACAGTGCTCTTGCTGCCTCATGAGGAGAGCATGGTGGGTAACGGTTCCTACTCAACCAATAAAGGAAAAACTCATACAGTCAGCACATTCTGAGCTTTAATGAAGTACTGAGACTGAAGCCTAGGCCTCCTGAGCTCGGGGGTGTGCATTCTATGTGAATATGTCAGAGAGTTCCAAAAATAGACTCAAGACTTGGAAGAGAGGTGTCAAAGAAACAAGCTCAGTATTCACCCCCACTTTTCTCCTTGAATGACTGTCCATTTCAGAAATAGCTATAGAGGGACGGAGTGGGGCTGTGCCTGTGTTGTGGTGCTGGAGACCTTTGGAGAGGATATCCGGCCATAGATCCGAGACCCTGTACACTGTGAACTTCTCCAACCAGAAGTAGCAAGAGGTGTGTTTTTGCAATAAGGAAGAATGAACACAAACCCCAGCTTGAAGGTATTTTGTCCCTAGCTGGTGAGGGAACACAGCATGCCCAGATCCTTTTCAAAGAGAGCTTCTACTTATCTTAACCATTCCCAATGCAAAATCTGGCCAAAGCAAACGTTGTTCTTCCTAAAAGAATGCAAAACTTTACTAAAACAGGATCAAAACTGAAAGAATACAAACACAGTGAAACAATAAATGTAGTGTTCTGGAGGACCACTGGAGTAAAAGTTGCGAATATTGGCATATGAGCAAAATATACCATAGGCCAGATAGAGATCCATGTTATGGACTGGATAGGCCTCCCCAAAACTGTATTCTCCAATATTATGACACTAGAAGAGGGACTCTGGAAAGGTGATCCGGGTTCAATGAGGTAGGAGGAGTCCAGTTGATGGGATTAGCACCCTTCCAGGAGAGACACCAGAGCTTCCTGTCCTGTCCATGGGGACACAAGGAGAAAGTGGTCTTCTATAAGGCTGGAGGAGGGACCTCAGCATGAAGCAGGTGTATGCTTGCCCTGATTTGGGACTTCTAGAAATGTGAATATGAATACCCGTTAGAGTAGTCATTCCTGAAAGCTAATCCCTTTCTATGACAAATTAAACCCCAAGACACTAGAACACAGGATTAAAGGTTACTGGAAAGAAAGAAGAAATTCCACATGGGGTTCTATATGAAGGAAATAGTCTTTCAAAAAGTGAAATAAAGACATTTTACCAAACATCGAAAGGAGAGTTTATCAGAAGCAGATATGCACTAATGGAAATACTGCATGGAGTTCTTTCAATTAAGTGAAACCTAAGTCTGAAACTCAGATTGGCAGGAAGGATAAAACAAGTCAATAGACAGATCTAAATATATAATGGCAGTGTCAGGCCAGACCAATGACGTAAATATAGACAGTATTAAAATACGTTTAAGCAGTGACAGGAGGGTGAGGCAGTGTGACTGGGGTGAACGTGCACTAAGATGTTGGATTAATAAGACAGGGGTTTACAGGTAAATATTAGATTTTAATGTATTAAAAATGTACTTTCTAATATCCATGCTAGCCACTGGAAGTATTAGGCTCAGTGGAGATTTCTAATGCCAGGTAAGGTCCTTGGGTTTCAGAACTGAATCCAAGATAGAGCTGAGCCCTCCCCACCCACCCACCCTTTACCAGAGTGACTAGGAGAATCTGAGCACCTCAGGCACTGAGGGCAGTGTGCCCGCCTCTCCGTTGCTTGTCTGAACAGTCCCCACAATTACTGCAATGGATCCCAGCAGCCTACTGCACCGCCTCTCCCTCTTTCCTTTATAGGAGCCACACAGATGCAGGAGATTGCCAATGGGAACCCCAGTCCCAGAGAGGAGCCCAACAGCACAGCACTGATGGCACATCAAACGTTTGGATAAATGAAATCAACATCAACAAAGAATTTAATCCAGGTAAGTAAATAGAGAAAATTGAACAGGATCATCATCAGAACTATAGGAAAAATGATCATAACCAAAAAGGCTCCCAGAAAGATTATTAAAATTTAAATTATGTTTACTAAACAAAAATGATGACTAGGAAGAAGAGCGAATTAAAGGCAGCTGAAAGCAAATAATAAAGTGGGTGCCTGAGGAATATTCCTTGAACACAGCACAAATGATGTAAATATGAAAAGCCCACAAGGCAACACCACAGAAGTGAAAACAGAGACTTAGAGTCTACTGTAAAGAAGATTGAAAGGTACTGGGCAGAAAAAATCAATGCTAAAACAAATGACAGCTGAGAACTCCATATCTAGCAATAAGCAGGAGAGGTTTCCTATTGAATATAATGTTAAAGAAACAGTTAAAATCTCACATAGCCTCGCGAACATGCATGGAGAACATCGATGCTGAAAATCATGGAGGGAGCTAGGAGGCTGCTGAACGGCACCATCAGCTCAGGTACTGTCTGGAAACTAGAGACTGGACTTGGAAGGTCACCGGGGGAAGGATGTAGGAGGGACTACGCCCGAGCCTCAATATGCGCTGTCTGAGGATCTACGTGTGTCCAGAAGTGGGCTACAGAAGGTCTAATCCTTCACATAGAATCAAGCAAACACAAACTCATATGTATGAGACTGAACTCAAAGTAGGTAAAAATTCTTTGGGGGGCCACAAGCTTAGAAAAGAGGTGCAGTTGCATATATATCCGCATGACTTTTTTTCTTTTTTAAATATTTTTTTATTGTTTAAAGTTAACACGGGTTATATTACATATTTTCATCATCAGATCAGTTTAGATTAATACATATAGGTATATAAGATTGATCAAACAATTAAACATTAACCCTTCTAAATCAACATTATTATTTTTTTCTTTTCCCCTTTCTTTTCTTTGAAAGTTGACATACTGCATACGGTCCTCACAATCGTTCTACAGAGTACAGTGTGTGGGCATGACCCACCTCCCTATTGATGTTGCTTAGAAAAAAAAAAAAAAAGGAAAAGAATATACTTCTCTTTGGACTAAGACGAAGCAGATACATATACAGTCAAATGTTCTGCAATTGCAGTGGGCCACCAGTGAAGCTTGTGATGTTGGAGGTTATTGAATCTAAGCCTCCTAAAGCTCATCTCACCAATCGAGCTCTGTGTTTCATGCATTGTAATTAAGCATTTTTTTTTCCCCTTGGTGGGTGGTAAAGGGCAAGGTGAAGCAAGACCTGTATAACAAAACATTCATATTTTCTTTTTGTATCTTCCAGGGTCAAATGCCCTCAGGATTAAGTTTGGGACCACAGGCAGTACTTTGTAGAACTGTTGTTAGTGTCAGCCTTTGGGACGAATCACAGCCATTGCTTGGCCATTTTGCTTTCTGTGAAAGCCTGAGAGAATGTTTTTTTCTGGGTGACTCTCCTTAGACGCACTGCAGTTCATTCATCCCTTTCCTCTGAGGTCCCATAATCTCCTTGACCAAGAAATTTGGGACACCCCTGAGTTATAGGATATTACAGCGCAGGTTCTCTTATATCCTGGGTCTTTATTGACCATGAAAGGCTAGGGCCAAAATATTGGCTATCCTTATAGCCCTTCTTTTTCTCCAATTTTTGGTCTGTTAACTTACATTCTTAGCCCTCCAGCAGAAAAGCTTTGTGATACTATTACTCTGTAACATAGATACTTGAGCTTATCATCACTGGCTTTCTGAGTATCAAATATCTTTGACTTAGCTTGGAAATGATATTTTCTGGCCATCATTGACATTATAATAACTTTCCATACAATGTGATATAAGCAGTTACACAATTTTGACACAGATATTTGGAAATTCAAGGAAATACAAAATTGTACCCTTTCAAGAATATGGTATTTGGCCCAGTCTCTTATTTTCAAGTACTACTCTTGATAGAATGACAGTAACTGAGTTTACACAAGGAGCAGTACATATCAAAAAGACAAGAGTGA